>JASTWP010002599.1:0-39788 GCA_030770255.1 Temnothorax ravouxi | reverse complement strand
TGTTCCCAAAACACGTAACGTCTCTTGCCACGACTCTCACACAATTGTGTTGAATCATTGTACTCCGTACACTTTCACCCGATGATATCTCTCAACCTCCTATCTCGCCTTCTTCGTCTCCTCGACAACGCTAAAGGTTTCTATGAGAATGCAATGCGTGGGTGAGCGAAGCACGAAGGAGTTTAGAATTCCCCGCGAAAAGCGTGTCGTCTTCAGTTTACATGAAGCCCGCCACGTGTCTCTCCGCTTAAGAATATCGTGAGCTTGTCGAAGGTAACTTCCTCTTCACAATGCATATTCATGTGATTCGTCAAGCCGAGCCGTTCGGTCATTGACTTTTGAAACAATAAATGTGGAAACGAGGAAATGTTTTTATATAATTTTAAGGGGTTACATTTAAATCAAGCATTTTTTATCGACATCTTTATCTGAAACCTCTGTCGGATCGATTTTGATTCAATCTGATGTAGCGTGTATTCGAGGCGATATATGAAACGCACGCAAATAATTTATAACGTGGACGGGCGTCGGAAGTGCTGAGAAGTAAACGTATATACAGCATAAATTTCACGGATGTCACGATGCTACAATAGGCGGAGCGAAAATTAAGAGTGACGGAAGAATATGATTAAATCAACCTTGATGGGTACTCAGTGGGGTGACCGTGATGCGGCATGATTGAAAAGACTTGTACATCGCCATCAGAATGAACGCTCTAACGCACTCCAGATCGCAATCTGTTGTCTTGATTTATTCAAGTATATATTTTGATTTCAATATATCCTAACGATTTCTGACGCGTACTATCTCTTCACTTATTC
Source organism: Temnothorax ravouxi (assembly GCA_030770255.1). NCBI lineage: Eukaryota > Metazoa > Arthropoda > Insecta > Hymenoptera > Formicidae > Temnothorax > Temnothorax ravouxi. Next base: position 38,967 of record JASTWP010002599.1, on the reverse strand, counting down.
CGGGGTATTCTGTTTTAGAATTTTTTTAGGGGTACACGGTAATACACTTTAATCCTGCATATTCTGAACTTTATTTTATCAGACTTTAATGTGGACGTCAGATAAAATTCCTAATTGAAATGCGTACTTGCGTCACCGCATAATTTTCTACGTATAAATTACAATTTAAAATATTCGACGTAAATAAAGTATATCCGGTTTATCATCAAGGTTTCATGAAAGGCAGAAATATATGAAGGCATCACAAATATTTAACGCTGGGTTCGATGCGCGCGTTCGATAAGTCTAAAATTATCGGATAACTGATGTTAGGTAATATCCATGACAGACGTCGATAAATTCCTCTTATTATATAAATTGAAAGGCAGATAGACGCAGGCGTGGGCGTCCATTCATTCGCGACAGACACAGCGCGTATGTGTATGCCGTCACGGAAATTTGTAATGCGCAATCCATGCATGCACGAGCCGTGGTAGGAAACACGTTGCTTTGTCGGCCGGCACTTCGTTGCGAATTTCTTCTGCAATGTATCTCTGGCAATCGATTTTACATTTTAATCTCCGAATTCCAATATATCCGGTTTCACGGTTGAAAATGTCTACACGTATAACGTATATTATTCTACTTTTATTTTTTTGTTATTAGTGTTGTTTTTTAAACTATATAAGAAACCTCACACACACACACACACATGAGTATTCTTTATTAATATTATGTGTGATATAAATTATATATTTATACATATTTATACAAAGTATTACATGACGTACTGTACAAAACAGAAGGAGCATGTTTCTGATATAAAATGAAATAGAAAATGTCCTGTAAATATAAATCCAATTTGATACGGTTTTTTATTTACAAGTATTTGAAGCTTAGATATTAATGATATTTTTTAGGACATTTGTTTATTAAAAATAGAAAATTTAGAATGAAAACTTGGAAATAAAAATATCATTTCTTTCTTTTACCGATTTCATGTATGACAACAATAAATAATTCGGTATCGAATTACTGACAGAATTCACGAAATGACTAACAATAAGAGCATCATTCGATCGGTCGGGTAGAGGAACACGTATACGTTTACGTGTCGGAGCAACAAGGTTATTACCGAACAAATCGATAAATCCACCGACGTGAAAGTCAACTATCGACGCGATCAGCTGACACTGACGAGGCACGAGCATGGCAGCGAATCATCATCGCGCGTTTCGCGTCTCTTCTCAGTGCGTGCGATCGCGTCTTCCCTTCCGGACGTGTGCGTGCATATATATGCGTGCGTTACTCTCCTCTTTCTGTCACTATTCCTCTCTCTCGCTTGCGCGCCACCGCTAAATTTAGAGTATGATCGACCGGTCGTCTGCCGCTATCGGGACAAACAGCCTGGGCGATAAAGTTATTGGACGGGTGTTCAAGAGCAGGCTGCAAGTTTGTGAGAGACAGCGTGGATGATCGGAAGTGAATCCTTCTCGAGCGACGCTTCTCTGCGTTCGTAAGTCGCTTTCACGAATAGAGACGATCATTTTCAACTGGAGCAGCCTCGTTTCTATTTATTTCGGTCCGGCAATCACAATCGGATTCATTGTGTCGTTTTAATCGATCGACTGTGACTCGCAATTTGGTCGGTGAACTCCTTCGCGATTCACGTCACGTTTCTCCACGTGGTTACCACGTGCGGGCTATTCAATCGCTGCACCCGAGATGGGGGCCAAATGGGAGGATTCGTGGCACGCGAGCGACATTCTTGAGAGCAAGAGGCATCGAGAGGAGGAAATTTGTCATGACGCGCGGTGAGTGATATTCGAAAATAAAAACGAGAGTGTGTTGGGATCTTTAAGTTTTTATGCGACTGTTAATTGAATTATTAAAATATGTAAAATATTGATTGAAAAATGGGGTATCGGAACGAGTGATGGTTTTGCATCAACTTTCCGTTAATAGAAACTCTTTAATTCAAAAGATTTATAGCTGAGCAGATGTACCTGATAGATCTGAAACATCCTGGGTCTAGATAGTTTGCATGAACTATTTAGGAGGTCTGCTTATTTTCGTATTTTCGTCGAAATACATTTCGCAAGTATTGCCCGAAGATAATTCGGAAAGCATTTTCGTAGCGGTTTATTCTCGGACGCTTGATTTCTACACACGTGTCATTACGCGCATTCGGATGTAAAAAGATTTATGTATGCATCTATCAACAGCTCGCTTTAAGACCCCTTCGTAATATATATATCAACAGATGTGACACGACGTTATACTGCAATTCTAACACAGAGTAGCATTTTACTTCCTTAGATATTTATTGTTATAATAATTACGTGAAATTTTTTATCAAATAAATTTGATATTTAATTGAAACATTCTGTACTCGAATCGCGGTATAGGTACATAAAGAATGAAAACTTGCCATTAAAAAAAAATTAATAAATGTTTAAAAAATAGATCTTAAAATGCACTACTTACTTAACATTATTTTATTTTATTTATTCATGGGGAAATAAAATGTCTACTTCATCTTAATGGAAAAGATAGAAGCGAGCAAACTTCTTGGTTCCTTCTTGGCTGTGTGTGAACCTTAGATGAACGCTCTACTATTAGCTTTCGTAAAACACCGAAAACTCATGATTAGCTTCTGTGTGAGCTACTGTTACGTATAGGTACACCGGGCATCGCACGTTCGAACTCGCGCGACTCTTGGCATCGCGCCACGCTCGTGATCGAGCGCGCGTCTTTACGATCGGGGTAAATAAGTGCACATCTAGCTTGTTGTGACAACCGCACGTCATTGTCCGAAACTGCATTTCGCGCAATTCTTCTAAACCCGGGGGTATATACGGATAATATTTTCTGTTGCTACGCAGCGCGATCTCGTGAAATCGTCCGACATAATGTGTTGTGTAATCCTGTTTTATGTAATATAAATCTACACGTGCGTGATATATCTATATATTTCGAATATTATCATCTTTCTTTCGATAAGCACGCAGGCTCCGAACACTGACAATGAGTTTATAACGTTTAGTGCATAAAACGACTATACCCCCGTGGAGAACCGAGTTCAAATGCTACGAGTAAATCGTCTTAAGTTATTACCCCGAGACGGAAAGAGGTCCGCACTAAATGTCCCCCTGTACAGTAAAACGCGATAAGTCAGTTAGCAGTCTCGCTGCTAAGGATTCTCAGTCTGAGAAACCTACTAGCGAGACCGTTTTACATGGCACTTCAAAATGCATTTCGTGCATTTCGTGAAATGCAAAGTAGCTGCGATGATATACATAATTCCTATATTATAAATAGGATGGAATTCAGATGGCTCGCACACATCGATGAAATGAATATGAAAAGTATCTGCATGGAGTCTAAAAATCCGCATTTATTCATCTATGGAATGATGTTTGAATGATGTTAGCAGCATATTCCGAGATTAAAATAGTGTCAATGTAATGTACAAAAAAAAATCTGTATATCAAGACAATATTTCAAAAAGGAGACAATGGCTACTTGTACAGATATTTTAATATCACGTTACTCCTCGTAACAATGTAGTATAATAAAGCAGTAAATTAAATTCACACAGGAAAGGAAAGTCATTGCGCGTGATTTACACGATGAATAAAAATCCTGCTGTCAGAAGTTTCACGGAGCAATCTAACGCACGCGAATTATTTGTCTACTCTGACTCTGTGTACTGCGACTGAGAAACGGCCGCAATAATATCTCCGCATAGATGACGAGCGTCCCCCGTGTGCCGCGTGCATCTCATTGAGATACACTTTGCGCCAATTCACTCGCTGCTTAAATAACACGCATGCATAATCTCGCGCGAGGCAAGAACATCAGCGCGATGATAAAGGGCTGTAAAACGGCGCGGGAGATTCTCGCTCAGCAGGCTCTTGTTTGTAACATTTACTTTACGATTAACGCGGTCGACCGTCCCGATTGTCGCCCTCGTGCTTCGGTCGAGGATTCCTAAGATAACGAGGTCATTCCTTCGCGATAATCCTTATCGACTGGGATGCCACTGACTGAATCTCCGACCGCCGGCAGTCGTATTCAGTGCTGAAGCGAACGCGACGAGATCGTCATCCGAGTATTTCGCGTCGTGTTATTATTGTGCGAGTCCTCCTCGCGAGTGCCTCGGAGTTTCATTGTCCATCAAGCCAATCCGCGAGTTCGACCTAGTCCATATACATGAAGTACGTTTGAATTCATTGTTGTGATAAATGTGTGACGGTAATCGTATACTTCCAGGTGCGGCGTTCTTTTGTCAGTTGTCCCCATTCTTAAATTCAACGTTAATTAAATATCACGCGCGCGCGCAACGATATTTATTTTGAAAATATAAAAGGAGAAATGAACTAAAACAGCTCATGTCACTAATCTAATTTAGAACGATTATCTGTTCTCAAAAGAAAAGAACGAAACTAATTGAGAGACTAAGAAAATATAAGGCTAAGAAAAATAGAAAACCAAGAAAAGGGATTCTAGGAGAAACGTCATTTTCGTTAATCGAATTAGCCGAGACTCCTCCTCGCCATTAAATTCACATAAACGTGTGGCTGTGGCGTGCATAACATCGTAGGATAACGATGACGAGCCGTGCGTATCACGCGATCGTAGGCGATTTACGTCATATTTCGCTCGTAAACGTTTTTGCAGGTGGTAAATAATTCGAAATTACTATTTTCGATAAAAATCAAGATCATAACGATCGCGTCAGATATAATTTCGCGGAACGGCTGCTACTACGATATTTATAGTATATAAATACATTGACAAAACGCATAAATTTGTTTCTGTTACGTGCGAGCCTACACCTATAGCGTATAACTGCGTAATTATCTACCTGGCGTAATTATCTATGTTAATATCTCAGGACATTACCGGTCGCGCGGTGTCAAAGTCCGACTCAATGCCAGGGGGTAACAAAGGTCTCCTCTTCGCTTGCCTAATGGAAAACGCCCGCTTTACCGGAGTGCTATATAATCGGTGCAGCACGCACAGCGTCGCGTATAGCGAGTTCGCTGGAAACTGCGATTCATGGGAAGGTCATTTCGATGCGCGCGCCGAGGAAACACGCGAATAAAGATAAACGCAGACGTGGCTAATGTGGCCGTACTTAATGCGAAACAGTCGCGAACGTACGGGGATCCTCGAATAATCCGCGGATGATTTACGACCGATGTAACAAACGCGCAAATTGTTCGAGAAACTCTGTCAAAAGAGTTCTTATAACGTTTTCTTTCGCCGTATTTTCGATGTGTATGTATCGAGCAAATTATAGTTATTTCATACAAATCTTTTAAGCTGTCATTCATGTCGTCGGTGCTTCTTCAAATTGCATCAAGCGTTCACGGGTAGAAGCGTCTCACGCAATCTACATATTTCTCGATCTTTATATTTTACATTTTTCATATGTTATATATTTTGTGTGCGTTCGTATTTTTTTTATATTCAGATATATACGCGTAAAGAAAATGCAAAAATCGAGACGATATATGCAAACTTATACGTTTGCCCATTCACGCGACGTGCATTAGTGACGCATGAGGCATAGCTGACGGTGTCCGCTCGCTGCAATCGAGAAGCAGTGCGGAAGACGGGTGACATAAAGCGGACGAGAGCTATCCAGGACAATGGTCGTAATGAAAACCAACGTTCGAAGGTCGCCGTCGTGCCTTCTTCTGCGACCAAACCGTGTCGCTTTGCCGTGTGCTTCGCAGGGGACGAGTCAGTTGAAACTCGTGCGTGGATGAGCGTGGAAGGCGATTTAGCATAAATCGGTATAGAACTCGCGATTCGGAAAGAACGATTCTGTATACCGAGATAGAGGAAAACGTATTCTTGCACAATTTCAGCGCGACTGCTAAGAACGCCGTTGGGTTTCGCGATCGGTATCAGATAAGAAAAAAAATGATTATAGTTTATTGCGCGCGACGTAGCGCGATATGAGAAAAACGTTGGTAAAAATCCGAATGTGTTATTCGTTATAAAATCATTAAAAAATTACGCGATTGTATGTAACAACACGGTGCTGGAATTCGGTGATAAGCTGTGCGGCTTGAAAAATATTGCATGGACGCAGGACGGAAAATTGTAACGATGCAACGATGGTTGCGTTACACAGATCGTGAAGCTCACTCTATCATGTCTCTTCTTCTTAATTAAATGCACGATGATACGTCGACTAATTAAATACGCACATAGCGGAATTGCGTCATGTGATTCCCTTAATCGTAGTGTATAATAATGTATCATATTATAGCGGGAAACGGAAAAACATTTCGAGAAGTTTATTGCATTGCTTAATGTTCTCGGGATACGCAGTTAGTAACGCAGTTTTTCTTTCTAATACATCTCGTTTCTTAATTCCGATGTTTTATTAATTGACATGTGAGCTCGTAGATTATGAAATCGTAGAAACGACGAGCCGTAATACGAATAGAGAAGACACTTCAGTATTTCTACTAACATGATTTCCTCGCGATTTCTGTTTCCCTCTCCTCATATCTGTTTTTTTGCGATTAACGTTGCGAGAAAAACGTGACCCATTGATTGCGTCAATCAGTATGGAAATATTGGAAACGCGATTGCATATAATTAATTGTTAAATGATGCAAAAATGCGTACTCTTTTTTTTCGATGGATGGATATGACTAATTGTGTTGCGTTATAACGTGACGTAAGAATATTTTTACGATGTTTTGATTCTTATTACATTAACTGTTACTAGAATGAATTCAGCGACCTTTTCATAAGAAAATTAGCTGAAGTTTCTAAAAGATTTGCTTATGGATTGAACGTTGAATATTAAAAACCTCTGGGGAATCAAGCTTTTCAAAGAATTAACTTTCCAAATCAATGATCCTCGCGAGCAAACGAATTTAACGGCGAAGACGAACGCCATCGATTTATAATCGCGTTAACGTAACCCGATTTACCAAGTCACGTGTATTTCGGTAAAGTGTGTTGTTACCACAGCCTTAGGCAATCGCGCGTTTGGTTTGGTTTCAGTTTTACCCGATCGAAGGTCGAGACAACTGTGTCATCGCGCGCTTTCTCAGCCGTTACCGCTTCGATCCTCCGTGTCCTTTCATCGACGCAATAACGTGCCTTAGAAAACGCTCTTACCGAATTGTACGAATTTCTGCCCGACTGCGATTAAAGTTCCTCGGCGGGATCGCTAGCAAAATGGTTTGGGACAATGGGCTCTTGGTGAAAGAGGTGACGGAAATGAAGAAGAAAACACCGCGATTTCCCTCGCGCGAGCGGAACTTCGCGATGAGAAGACGCGGCCCTCGCAGATCTTCCTCCCTGATCATCGGAGGGGCATCGCCGATCGGCGCCCCTCCGATCGAGCCGCATCAGGACGCCGCGGAACCCTGATCGTCGCACTTACGAGGATCCATGCAGCAGCGATTGTAACGTGTAAGAATTTATTTTCTTTTATCGGCGTGCGCATCGCGCGCGCACGAAGGTGCGTGATTTGTTGCTGCTCAACTTAATTTGTCGCATGAAAGTGTGCATGCTAATAAAAGTACATTGAGATATCGACAAGATATATACAAAATAGGAGAGTTGGACGCACATATGGAAAAAGATGTTACTGCAAATTTATTAAATCGTAATGACTGACATGATTAACTTAATTTTAATATAAAACTATCTGAGGACCGACTTTTGTAATTAACAGTCAAACGCAGGATTTTTTCATGTATACATTTACATCATATATGTATATTCTAAGTTACCCCCTCGGCCAAGAGTCTCGCTGGCACTCGCAAACCACGCCGTTCATACGCGCGCTCGCTCCCGCTCTCCCAGTGCGGCGACGACACCGTAAGCCTCCGCGCGTCAGCATCTTCACCCTCGCAGCAGGCGAGAAGTGAACATTACCGAAACTCAAGTGCGCGTCTCAGCGTGACTTGATAGCGCCCCAAGTGCGCTCAAATGCCGTGCTTATTCGCACGCCGGACTCACGCGTGTTTAGCATATATACGAGCCGCGCCTCGCGTTGTAAAGGCCACCCGGCAATTCTGTGTGTCTAATAAAACGGTGCTGTGCACCCACAAGATAAGATCAGCAGTGTCCGCTCATTTTCCGCACTCCGGATCCCTGTCGGGGTCGACCCGGCCTGTCTTACTCCAATTGGCTAGTCGGAGTTACACCCGGCCGCGCAGTTCGCCAACACGTATTAATGATACTTCCAGCACTGATAAATAGTAACTTTGAAATATCGCGCAGGGTTTGTTGTATGTACACTGCACTCTCTTGCACTCTTGCACTGTCTTGCACTCAATCAAATTTGCCGTTTACGCGATCAGAGAGAACCTGAGAGAGGCCATCCCGGCATTTTTCGTCAATTTTTGTGTATCGCATCTTCCGACGCGCCACCTGAGAAAGTGCGCATAAACTACGTCGTTTCGCTTGGTAACCGCACATGGTTTGCGTCCGTGCTAATGGTTCGTGTCCGAACTAGCCAGTTAGAGGGGATATGCTGCGGCCGCGGCGTCTTTTGTATTTTTGGAGTAAATCTCGAGAGGACAAGCAACGAGTTCGGACGTGATTCGCGGACGACACGTTTTAACGTGTTCGGACGTGTTTTGTCTGGACGGAAATTTTTTCAAGTATTGTGACTGTCACTGTCTGCATTGTGATTTCTTAATATATTTTGCGTCAGTGCAACTGAAAAGTGAAAAAAGACACGCCTCACGGCTCATAAGACAATTGGTTCGCCCTGGCCATATTTAAGAGCAGTATTGCTCAAAGGTCATAAAAGAAGAAGAAGAAGCTGCGGCCGCGGCGGCCGCGCTCGGCCGGCCCGGCGCACAGTGGAGCAGTTTGCGCGAATCGCGGAAAAAATTATGTTACTTGTAAAATATGCAATGAATGATCATAGAACCTTTCAATGTTGACTTATAAAAATTGCAAAAGTGTATATTTATTAAAAATTAATGATAGGAACAAGTATTTGATTAAAATTAAATAAAAATTCAATTTACGTATAAGAGCAAAGTAATTCTTGCGTTTCATCGCTTAAGTCTAAATTTCTTTTATGTGGTTTACTTCTTAAACTAGTTATTAACGGATCGGATGACACAAGCATCATATAAGCATAACATCTTCATTTGTAAACAGACGGCTACATTTTCTACTATGATGTCGATATCGTTTATAGTCCTTATTTCTTTGCCTCTTGAGCTTCTTCCGATAAATGTCCCAACAGGTAACGCTGCATAATTTTTATAATTTTCTTACCGTGAAGAAGAATCAAGAGACACGGTAGTGTCTCGCGCCAAGTACACGCGGAGCGAGACCGCACCGTGACTCTTTTACGCGACGCGACGGGTTGCGAGTACCCGAGATGTTGAGATCTCGATAACGAGTGAACGGATCAAGTTCTAAGTAGGCTTGATCGATAGTTGGGGTAAAAATAAGGGGGGTATCTCCTATATAATTTTCCGCTACGTGCCCTACGAGCGGAGATATTGCGACGCAAAGTCCAAATGTGAAAATTTTTTATTAAGATACTACTTCCTAACGCCGATTATAACATATATATATATATATCACGTGATCAGAGAAAATGTCCCTTTCACTTTATCGACACTGGCGGCGCAGGTATCGCCAGTTTCGATATCGCGCGCGTATTTCGAACGATCTAGTAGGTAAATTATTAAAGGTCGATAGACTTATCGGTCAGAAGGAAGATTTCTATTTAACTAAATTAAGTATGTTGGAATGAAAGTTTTTCACACTCGAATCTCCCGCGCCTGCGAGCGTCTCCCGCGCCTGCGAGCGCGAATAGTAGTATGACTGCGTGACGAGAGGGGCGCGATCTAAGCGGAAGCAGAGTCTTTCGAGAAGATTTCCGGGCTACACACGTATATTCTTGTTCGGTTAAAAGTAATAAAAGCTTTTTATGTTCTGCATCGATATAAACCCGAGTTACGAATTACTCATTGTTTCTCCCATATTCCCTGAAAAGTCTACAGGTTATGGGCCCAGTAGTGCAAGGGAAGGAAACTGAGTGATTAATTCGTCGAGTTGTTCGGCAACAGGTCGGTCGTACCGTGTGGCACGTGGCAGCCATTTTCGTGAGCAAGAGCCGGGTCGTACGGTTTATCGGAAATAGCGTGCGCGGTCGAAACAGTAAAAATGTCGGACAATATTTCGGTGAGACATATCGAGAAACTGGACGGAACAAATTTCCTGACGTGGAAATTCGAAATGGTGGCTTTGTTCAGAGCAGCGGGTGTGCACAAGATCGTGGATGGCACGGATGTGCTGACGGCAGATGCTACGGCAGCGGTGAAGAACACGTGGGAAGAAAAAGATGCGAAGGCAAGAGTGCTGATTTCGACGACAATCGAGAGATCGCAATTAATATCCTTGATCACCTATGAAACCGCGAAAGCAATGTGGGACTCGCTGTGCAGCCAATACGAACAAAAATCGGCCTCGAGCAAGTTGTCGTTGTTAAATAAATTTCACGCGTATCGAATGGAATCGGGTAGTACGGTGGTGCAACATGTATCTAAAGTCAAAAATATGTCGCTACAGTTAAAGAATGTCGGTGAAACAATGTCTGACGCTACCGTGATGGCGAAAATTCTTTCCGGGCTGCCACCGAATTATAGTAGTTTCCAAACGGCATGGGATAATGTCGACGAAGAGAAACAGACGATCGACAATTTGACGGAACGACTTGTGCGCGAGGAAATGAGACACGGATCGAACGGTGATACGGTCGAAGTGTTAGCTGTTGTCAAAAACAGTAGCGTGAAGAAAAAGCCGGCGAGTTTGAAAGAAAAAGGTAAAAAGGACCCTAAAAACATTAAATGTTTCAAGTGTCACGAAAAAGGACACTTCGCAAGACAATGTCCGTTAAAGAAACAAAGTGATGGTGACAAAAACAAAGACGCAAGTAGTTCACAAAACTATGTGCTTGTGGCCACGGAAAAAGAGAGCGGATCGACGACGCCGGAAAAGCGTATCGGTAACTCGGCGGAACAAGTGAGGCGAATACTCGAGGTCGATAAAGTAGGTGCCTGGATTGGCGATAGTGGCGCTTCTCGACACATTTCTCATCGACGCGAGTGGTTCGAGACTCTTCGCACGGACGTTGGCGGCACTGTGGTGCTTGGCAACGAGGTTGAGTGCAAGATAGAAGGAGAGGGGAACATCAACATCGAAGCGTTTGTTGACGGTCACTGGAATCGCATACGGATCGAAAGTGTGTTATATGTTCCGGAGATAAAGAAAAACTTGCTTTCTATGGGTGCGTGTGCCAAAAAGGGCTGTTTTATCGGAATTGACAATGAACATGTGACAGTATCGCTGAAGGACGAAGTGGTTATGATCGGTGTAAATCAAGGCAACGCGATTTATCGAATGCTCGTTCGCGTGGTGTCACCGAAAGAAACAATGGAAATCAACGTGTCAACGGCCGATTTAAAAACGTGGCACGATCGTCTGGGACATGTCGGAGCTCGTGCACTCGAGGACATGGTTAAGAACAATCTTGTGACCGGTGTGAAGTTTAAAAACGTCGATAAGTTTTTCTGCGAACCGTGTCAGCTCGGGAAGGCGCACCGAAAACCGTTTCAAGAAAAGTTGAGTTCGCGAGAAATGAAGCCGGGTGAGTGCGTGCATACAGACGTGTGCGGACCGATTCAGGTAAAATCTCAGGGAGGCGCGAGTTACTTCGTAACATTCATAGATGAAGCCTCGAGTTTTTGCCACGTTTATTTTTTGAAACACAAGGACGAAGTGTTTGAAAAGTTCAAGATTTACGATCAGCTGGTCGAAAACAAGTTCAGGTCAAGGCTGAAGACAGTGAGATCGGACAACGGCGGCGAGTACAAAAATAAGAAATTGGCAGCGTATCTTAAAGAACGAGGAATAAGCATGGAGAATTCGGCGCCACACACACCACAACAGAACGGGAAGGCAGAAAGGGCGAATCGAACGATATTCGAAAGCGCTAGAACGATGATACGTGCGAGAGATCTTCCGAAGACGTTGTGGGCTGAAGCGGTCAGAACAGCTGTATATGTGCTCAATAGGACAACGCACTCAAGCAGAAGAGGCATCAAAACAGCGTACGAAGAATGGACCGGAAGAAAACCGGAGCTAAGTCACGTGAGAGTTTTCGGATCAATTGCGTACGCTTATGTTCCCAAACAGTTTCGAAAGAAACTCGATGACAAGGCAAAGAAATTGATGCTGGCGGGGTACCAGGACGAGTCATCAAACTACCGTTTGTATGATCCAGCAAAGAAAACGATTGTCGTGTCTCGCGATGTCGTGTTTAATGAAACTGGAGCTAATGAGAGTGCGAGCGCGAGTGATTCCGAAGAAGAGGCACTACCACGAACAGACGAAGTTGGTGAGATTCCGGACGTACAAGATGAAGAAGCTGTACAAAATGAAGAAGTTCAACGGAACGAAGTTGCAGCACCGGACGAAGAAGCTGTACAGGACGACGCGGGACCACATCAGCAGACAGTGCCTGGGCGAGAACTCAGAGATCGAAGCAAAATTAAGCTACACGGAAAACCGAACTCACTATCAAACTTGATGCTAGAAATTGAGGTAGCTGTAATATATCATTCAAGCACTATGTATATGTCGATCAGCACTATTCATTTGTATACATATGCGTTTCAACTGTACAGTGCTTACTAAGTTGCGTTATTTCGGAACACACGAATAGGTTTTTGTTACCAGATTTTGTGGTGCACGGTGCTAGAGTTCTCGATACCTTTGATGTGCGTTTGTTTACCATATGCATGCGCACGTTTAGAATATGTGTATACGTGATATACATATGATACTCTGACATCATCTAAATCTAAAATCATGGATTCCTTTGTGCGAAGTGAACTTTGTGACTTGGGATTTTCATATTTGGAGGAGCTTTTCAAGTGTAAGTATAACATAGTCATAAAATTTATATATTACAACATAACTGTAGTACACATAACCTACAACATAACCATAAAATGCACGTGCGGTTGAAAATGTGCAATTATTTGATTCTAATTATTAGCAAATGTATTTTTGAAATGAAATGTAGATACGGCAAAACTAAATGTTTTTTTTTGTTGTAAATGTTTTTGTCATATGACATCTATTGCTTTTCTCTATTTTGCTTTTATTTCACACATATATTGTAGGTATCTGAAAACGGAAGTAAAAGACTTCAAACTTCAATTCACACTTTATGTCTACATATTTTAGGTTAAACATGGGTTTTCCTACATGTCCCGTTCTCTCGTATTACTCAGTGAGCTTGCACCAGAAAAAGTGGTGCACATTTCAGAAATAAAGATGCGCTTGAGGTATCGAAAAGTATAATGCGTGCGCATAAAAGACGACAGTGATCACCGCGCTATCTTACGGTGCAAATCTATGCATCATCTTTCATTGTGAATTGGGTTTTCCTTGGTATACCAAGGTGGTTGCTTCCTTACGACATTGATTGCGTAGAGTATAGGGCGCCGGCAACGTTCCAGGAAGCGGTGAGTGGACCTGATAGGTCAAAATGGACAGAAGCTATTAATCAGGAACTGCAAGCTCACGAGAATAACAAAACCTGGACGGTGGTCAGAAAGAAACCCGAGGACAAGCTGATAGACTCAAAGTGGGTTTTCAAGGTTATTCAGGGGTTATCAACGGATGAATGCCGCTACAAAGCACGTTTATGTGCACGAGGTTTTCTGCAGCGGCAGGGGGTGGATTATAACGAAACGTTCGCACCTGTTATTCGTTACGATTCACTCCGGGCATTCCTGGCGAAGACAACAAAAGAAGATTACGAGCTGATTCAGTTTGACGTTTGCACTGCCTTCTTATACGGTGATCTGGAAGAGGAGATTTTTATGAAAATTCCTGAGGGTCTCGCTTTTGATGGAAGAGTTTACGTCTGCAAGCTGAACAAGTCGCTCTATGGTTTAAAACAGTCACCCAGGTGCTGGAATTGCAAGTTTAGAGATTTTCTTAAGAAATTCAACTTTGTTCAATGCGATGCAGACCAGTGTATATTTAAAGGGTGTGTTAATGGCATAATTGTCTTTCTAGCGTTGTTCGTCGACGATGGCCTTGTGGCATCAGAATCGAGTGAAGTGCTGAATGCCGTGATAGATTATCTGAAAAGCGAGTTTAAGATAACGACAGGAGACGGGTCGCGATTTGTAGGGTTAGAGATCGAACGAAATCGTGCCGAGAAAACGATGTTTGTTCATCAAACCGAGTACGCTGAAAAGATCTTAAAAAGGTTTGGTATGTTGGATGCGAAATCTGTAAGTGTACCTGCTGACCCGAACGTTGTATTACATCCAGCAGAAGACGAAGATGTATGCGAGAATGTGCCGTATCGCGAAGCGGTAGGATCGCTAATGTTCTTGGCTGTTGTGTCGCGTCCGGATCTTGCATTTGCAGTCAATTCAGTATCGAAGTACCTGAACAAGCACAGTCGCGTGCATTGGTTAGCTGTTAAACGTATTTTCGCGTATCTGGTCGGAACGAAGGATCGCGGAATAATCTACAAAAGCGGAGGAAACGAATCGGAACTTATCGGTTATAGTGATGCCGATTTTGCGGGTGATATAGAAACGCGTCGGTCGACTAGCGGATTCGCGTTTATGTTTGCGAACGGGGTGATTTCTTGGTCGAGTCAACGCCAGAAAATTGTAACGTTGAGTACCACGGAATCGGAATACGTAGCTGCTACAGCTGCTGTGCGAGAAGCAGTTTGGTTGCGAATGTTACTCGAAGAAATCGATTCGCGCTGTGATAAACCGACTGTAATTTGGGTTGATAATCAAAGTGCAATAAAGCTTGCGAAAAACCCAGAGTTCCATAAGCGCACTAAACACATAGGTGTTAAGTACCACTTTGTGTGTGAAAAAGTAGCTAGTCATGATGTCGAGATAAAGTATGTTCCTATGAAATACCAAAGAGCAGATATATTTACAAAAGCATTGCCGAGAGTACAATTTAACTTACTGTGTGAGATGTTGTCGATAACGAGTGCTCAAACGGTGAGTGTGTTGGAATGAAAGTTTTTCACACTCGAATCTCCCGCGCCTGCGAGCGTCTCCCGCGCCTGCGCGAATAGTAGTATGACTGCGTGACGAGAGGGGCGCGATCTAAGCGGAAGCAGAGTCTTTCGAGAAGATTTCCGGGCTACACACGTATATTCTTGTTCGGTTAAAAGTAATAAAAGC
Source organism: Temnothorax ravouxi (assembly GCA_030770255.1). Classification (NCBI taxonomy): domain Eukaryota; kingdom Metazoa; phylum Arthropoda; class Insecta; order Hymenoptera; family Formicidae; genus Temnothorax; species Temnothorax ravouxi. Next base: position 23,731 of record JASTWP010002599.1, on the reverse strand, counting down.
TTTTTATGTTCTGCATCGATATAAACCCGAGTTAAAGCGGGGAGCACACACTTTTCCATAACGCATAACGCATAATGCATAAAGAAATAAGCCAATCAGAATCCTTTATTTCCATCCCCACTCCTCGTTCCAAGGATCTTGCATTGTGCATAAAGCACAATGCATAAAGGGTCGAAAAATACGTAAGAATGAATTTTTAATGGCTGTGCAAGCTGTGGATGTGGATTGTGCGAAGTGCCGCACGTACGAGAACCTGCTAGTTCCGTTTCTAACCTTTCTAACCTCCTCGGAACATATCTGTGAATGTATGTTTAGATGTTCTTTATTAATATTAGATAAAAATTACTTGACTATCATAAAATTATTTCTTTTTCTGATATTAAATTATATATATATGTATTTCATATTGATAGGAAAATGGACCATGATTCATATTATTATGATTCACAATATCAAGATGATGAGGATGATTTCGATGATGTCGAGGAGAGTAGAAATGAAATGAGTGGTGATGCTTTACTGATCTCTTTAGTGCGTGACCATCCTTATTTATACAATAAGGAACTGACTGATTTTAAAGATAGCATTAAAAAACAGAATGCTTGGTTAGAAATAGCGAATATCATGACCATGACAGGTAGATATGCCTTTTTCAGTTATCCACTCAATTATTATTTTAACTTATTTGATTAATTTTGTATCAGTTGTTTTCCAGCAATAGATAGGCAACATAAAGTAATATATTATTTAATACAGTGCTTTCCTACAACACAACACAACACGACACAAGTTTACTTAGCTTTTCAGCTGTGTATATTTGTGTTATGTTGTATCATTGTTAGAAAGCACTGTGTCAAACATTGTGTGTTTCATCTATGTCGCCTGTGTCTCTTGCTGGAAGCAACCTTAGTGAAATTTGATTAAACATTGCTGAAATAAGATTTCTTACAAACAAATAGTTAAACTAATGAATGACTTTGTGATTGGTTATTTCATTGGTTATTTTTGAATAATTAAAATTTATAAAATAAGTTTTCTTTATAAATTATGTATGTATGAAGTTAATGTAATTTTTTATTGCTAGCGGAAGAGTGTCAATCTAGATGGATGCGACTGAGAGAGCGTTATTCACGTGAAAAAAAGCAACGACACGAAGAAACAACCACTGGAAGTGGAGCATTAAAAAGAAAAACATTTGAATTTTTCGACAATATGCAATTCCTAGAACGATTTGTTAAAAGGAGAAGGTACGATTAATATGTGTAATTATGTATAGAATGTAATACAGAAATTAGGATAATAAAGCGTATTTCTGTTTTGAGAAAAATAAAAGTATGTTATATAAAGTATTTGATTGCTAAAACAGAAACAAATAACACAAATAATTGATATTTTAAAATATGTTTTATTAATATAGTACATTACAGAATATTCGAATGTTTCGAATATTATCGTATGTTTTTGTACCTTTCTTACATTATTTTTTTCTCTTCCAGAACGATGACCAACATACAAACCAAAAGCGTTCCTCCGATGACAGGATCTTCCAATCTTCTAAAGTAAGAAATTGATAGAACTAAAACAAATAATGCAAATAATTCATATTTTAAGATATATTTGATTAATATAGTATATTACAGAATATTCGAAAGTATATTTTATTACCTTTCTTAGATTATTTTTTTTCTTCCAGAACGATGACCAACATACAAAACAAAAGCGTTCCTCCGATGACAGAATCTTCTAATCTTGTAAAGTAAGAAATTTATAGAACTAAAACAAATAATGCAAATAATTGATATTTTAATATATATTTAATTAATATAGTATATTACAGAATATTCGTAAGTATATTTTATTACCTTTCTTAGATTATTTCTTTTTCTTCCAGAACGATGACCGACATATGTACACAACGTACAAGACAAAAGCGTTCCTTCGGTGGCAGGATCTCCTAATCTTTTAAAGTAAGAAATTGATAGAACTAAAACAAATAATGTAAATAATTTATATTTTAAGATATATTTAATAAATATAGTACATTACAGAATATTTGAAAGTATATTTTTATACATTTCTTACATTATTTTTTTTTCTTCCAGAACGATGACCAACATACACAACATGCAAAATAAAAGCGTACTTCCAGTGACAGAATCTTCCAGTCTTGAAAAGTATGTAATATATGTTAATTAATTTTTATATACAGTAGGAATCTTATAGGTATTTGTAAATCAATAAAACCCTTGCTATTTTGCTATTTTGTTTCAGAAATTTTGGATCACATAATGAAGAGAAAGAGAATTATTCTTCTTCCGTAAAATTGAATGAACAATCTTTAATAAAGAGTTATATAGATTTAACGAGTACCGCACAGCATGTAGGGTTAGTATTTTTATCACAAGCGACTATTTTTTGTAAGATTTTTTATTTTTGGAAAATTTATTTTATGTCAAAATATTTTTTAAATACGTATATACATGTAAAGGCACATAGAATTATAACATGTTGAAAAATCTTTGTTTTTAATAGAGATTCCTTAGCTCCGGCTTTGCATTCAAATGCATCTGACAGCTCTTCTACAGTAAGTGTCCCTAGTTATATACAGAACAAAGGTTCAATTGTACAACGGATAAAGTCAAGAGGAAAATCCCAGCCGGATGCTATAGAAAGTGCAATTGGTAAAGTTACTTCTTTACTAGAGAACAGATGTGCTCCAGGTTCTTCATCGTCGTCTCTAAAACCAGAAATAGAAGAAGATATGGCTTTTTGTCAACTAATACTGTGATTATTTGTTAAAATGTCCGAATATACAAAGGCAGATAAAAAGAAAGCAATGTTGCGTATTTTATTTGATATGTAACTATTATATCTTATATAATATTTTACGTTTATTTTTTTACATAACATGCAATTATTTGTGATACATGTTAAGTTAATTTTTTTGCAACATGTGATAATTAGTCATACATTTTAAGTTAATTGTTTTATGCAACATGTGATGCAATTTAATGATATATGTTTGTTTCTTTTATATAACATGCATTTATTAGTGATGTTAATTTTCTTACAACATGATAATTAGTGGTACGACATGTTATGTTTATTTTTTTATGCAATATGTAATAACGAGTAGCACAAAATGTTATATTCATTTTTTTATGCGATGTAATAAATCACTTTATTATAAAACAAGCATACGTTTAAATAATTATTTAATTTTAACTTTTAATGGCATTTTACCATGGATAATCGCAATGTTGTCCTGTTCTCACGTAATCGTACTGCCATGGCACTTCACCAGGTGGTGTCAGGAAGTAATCAGCTAGTTTATCTCGTTGTTTATATGCAATTGTAGTTGCATGATGCTTTGAAGTAGGAGGTATATCTCTCAGTGCGTTTTCACCATATCGTCGCCACTCCCCGGGGATGATATTACCTTGAGAATCTTCTGAATCTATAAAATGTGGAGGACAGTATATTCTGTCCTCTGCTTGCACAAGATCTTCCTCAGATTTTATAAAGTTATGCAGACATACAGTCGCCATAACAATCATATCAATATATTTCGGATGCATATTAATGGGCTTTCGATAGATTCTCCATCGTGAAGACAAAATACCGAATGTATTTTCTATTGTACGTCTTGCTCTAGATAATCTGAAAATCAACAAAGCACGTGATAAGATTAAAATATATCTTAACAATACGACATTGTAATAAAAATAATTGCGCAAGTTATCAACCTGTAATTAAATATTTTCTTTTTTTCGTCAAGTATTTTTCCGGAGTAAGGTCTCATCATAAAAGTACTAATCGGGAAACCACTATCCCCAAGGAAAAAACAAGGTAATGTAATGTTGCTACCAGGAAGATTTGCAGTTCCTTTGGGAAGATTCAATGTTTCCCCTTCCAATGCCAAATGAATGTCAGAAGAGGTAAAAATACCACCATCACTATTGCCACCATATGAGCCTATGTCGACTAGTGTAAACATGTATTTGTAATCACATGCAGCCATTAGCACAATACTAAACGTCTTTTTGTAATTAAAGAATAAGCTCCCGGAATTTGGCGGAGCTTGTATTTCTACATGTTTTCCGTCAAAAGACCCAGCGCAATTGGGGAAATTCCAGTTTTCCAGAAAACCAGTACAAATATTTTTCCATTCTTCTTCGGTTGGCAAACGAAGATAAGTCGGCTGCAACACCTGAGCTATAACTTGACAAGTTTCATGGATAATTTTTCGAACTGTTGACTCTCCACATCTAAATGCTAATGCAATAGATAATATCTGATCTCCGGTTGCTAAAAACCTGCGCAAAATAATGTTAATAAGAATATAGATAAGAAAAAATATACATAAAACATTTAAAAAAATAATATTATCTTGCACATGTGTTTCATTATTCAACTGAACAGTTTATAACAAAATAAGTACCTTAGAGTTATGATCAATCGATGCTCCGGACTAAATGCTCGTTTATTTGATTTGGTTAAAAATGGCCTTGTCATTTGTAGCAAAAGCCTGAAAGTTTCTTCTCTCATCCTTGTGTATCGAAAGAATATACCTGCATCATTATGCTTCATCTCTTGAAAGAGGTGTTCATAATCACCATATATAGGACGTACAACATTAATGGGTCTCACCCACCATCTCCGATTTAGCCATCTTTTACTTTGTTTCCTTCTTTTTAATAATGCTAGTAGGCATAATTGCAATACAGATAAAATGAGAAAATCATCTTCATCATCCATATTTATAGAAACTGACACAATCGGTCATCGCCTAAAAAAATATTTTAAAAACCTAGTTTCTAAATTCTTACATATTTTTAATTACTTACATATTGGATCTGTTTTTTATTGCTGAATTGGCTGCATTAGTTCAGAGTTTATCTTTTTTCTTCCAATGTGGAATAAAAAAGATAAACTTTAAATTAGAGTGCAACCAGTTCAGCAATAGACAACAGACCTATTAATATCATATTATTTTATCCTCTTTTTACAGTTACGTACAAACAATTATGATAATACTCTTTAAATACTTATTAAGTTTATAAAGTCTACATTTCAATAAATTGTATTATTAATTAAATTAATATTTTATTTGTAAATCCACACATATGCAACGCAACTTACAAAGAAAATCGATGAATTGTACTTTTAGGTTAGAAAGCGGACTACGCCACACATGGAAGAGACTACGCCATCTTGAACATAAAATTCTTATGTACATACATGTTGTGCATTGCTGCGTGTGCGTTGCTACGCTTTGTGCTATGTTACTATGCGTTATGGGTTATGCGTTATGGAAAAGTGTGTGCTCCCCGCTTTACGAATTACTCATTGTTTCTCCCATATTCCCTGAAAAGTCTACAAAGTGTATATATAATATATATTGATTCTTATGAATCAAGCTTGAATTCGATGTTTAGGTATCCCAGGTTGCCGATGACGAGGTACAGATAGTGCGCTTCATAGTCTTCGGTGTCCAGGTGTAATAATACGTTGAATTCGATGTCTACGTGTTCTAGGTTGCCGATGACGAGGTCCACATAGTGCGCTCCGTAGTTTTCGGTGTCTACGTGTATTAATACCTTGAATTCGATGTCCACGTGTCCCAGGTTGCCGATGACGGGATCCAGATAGTGCGCTTCATAGTTTTCGGTGTCCAGGTGTAATCGTACGTTGAATGCGATGTCTAGGTGTCCCAGGTTGCCGATGACGATGTCTAGATAGTGAGCTCCGTAGTTTTCGGTGTCTACGTGTATTAATACCTTGAATTTGATTTCTAGGTGTCCCAGGTTGCCGATGACGAGGTCCACATAGTGCGCTCCGTAGTTTTCGGTGTCTACGTGTATTAATACCTTGAATTCGATGTCCACGTGTCCCAGGTTGCCGATGACGGGATCCAGATAGTGCGCTTCATAGTTTTCGGTGTCCAGGTGTAATCGTACGTTGAATGCGATGTCTAGGTGTCCCAGGTTGCCGATGACGATGTCTAGATAGTGAGCTCCGTAGTTTTCGGTGTCCAGGTGTAATAATACGTTGAATGCGATGTCTAGGTGTCCCAGGTTGCCGATGACGATGTCTAGATAGTGAGCTCCGTAGTTTTCGGTGTCTACGTGTATTAATACCTTGAATTCGATTTCTAGGTGTCCCAGGTTGCCGATGACGAGGTCCACATAGTGCGCTTCGTAGTTTTCGGTGTCCAGGTGTAATAATACGTTGAATTCGATGTCTACGTGTTCCAGGTTGCCGATGACGAGGTCCACATAGTGCGCTCCGTAGTTTTCGGTGTCTACGTGTATTAATACCTTGAATTCGATGTCGACGTGTCCCAGGTTGCCGATGACGGGATCCAGATAGTGCGCTTCATAGTTTTCGGTGTCCAGGTGTAATCGTACGTTGAATTCGATGTCTACATGTTCCAGGTTGCCGATGACGAGGTCCACATAGTGTGCTCTATAGTTTTCGGTGTCTACGTGTATTAATACCTTGAATTCGATGTCCACGTGTCCCAGGTTGCCGATGACGGGATCCAGATAGTGCGCTTCATAGTTTTCGGTGTCCAGGTGTAATCGTACGTTGAATGCGATGTCTAGGTGTCCCAGGTTGCCGACGACGATGTCTAGATAGTGCGCTCCGTAGTTTTCGGTGTCTACGTGTATTAATACCTTGAAATTGATGTCTAGGTGTCCCAGGTTGCTGATGACGAGGTCCAGATAACGCACTCCGTAGTTTTTGGTGTCTAGGTGTAATAATACCTCGAATTCGATGTCTACGTGTTTCAGGTTGCCGATGACGAGGTCCACATAGTGCGCTTCGTAGTTTTTGGTGACTAGGTGTATTAATAACTTTAAATTCAAATGTAGGACACGTAGATATTGAATTTTAGGTATTAATACACGTAGACACCGAAAACTATGGAGCGCACTATGTGGATCTCGTCATCGGCAACGTGGGACACCTAGACATCGAATTCAACGTATTATTACACCTGGACACCGAAAACTATGGAGCGCACTATTTGTAACCCGTTATCGGCAACCTGGAATACCTAGACATCGAATTCAAGCTTGATTCATAAGAATCGACTTAAAAATTCCCTAGCGGCAGAACTAAAATTATGTCATGACATAATAAAAATTTGTAGAAATAAAATTATGTCTAGACATAATAAAAACTGGACAAATTAAAATTATAGACATAATAAAAATTGGATGAATTAAAATTATGTCTGACATAACAATAAGTCCGTATTTTTATTATGTGTATACACATAATTTTAATTCATACAATTTTTATTATGTGTACACATAATTTGTTTCCGAATGAACGTAAAACGTATTTGTTACAATATCTATCCATTATTGAAAATCGATATGCGCGACAAAAGCTCTTGTATATCATTAATTATGTTATTATTTATTATATATATTTCTATCCATATATTTTCAGTATTATTATTGTTACATTAGAAAAATTATTAGCATTTAGGATACGAATCTTTTTCCGTTAGTTTGTAAGTTTCATGATTAAAAAGATCATGTCGTATTATTAACATATACCTAAGATTTATAGAATCGTTATTAATTTTATTATATATCTCAATTGCGCAAATCTTAAATATGTTTTGTAAAAATTATGCATAATATTCCTATGCAAGGATACTTGTTCAATTATTTCTTCCTATTGCATTTAAGTATAGAAAAATATACAATTTCTATGTGTTTGCACTTTATATTTAATGAGCAGGCAATTAAATATATATTTTGATTCAAATTGCACTACGTTTACATGACACCGTTAATCGGGTTTTATAACATCGATAGTTGTCAGGAAGACCAATCGTAATCATTCTTCAGAAAAATGGAATAGTTGTGATTGACTGGCCTAAGAACTATTGATGTTATAAAACCCGATCAACAGTGCCATGTAAACGTAGTCTATGTTTCTTTATTGACTGACATAGTTATATACTTTTAAATCTTTTTCTTTTCTAAAATTTAATCAATTGAATAGCAAAAACTACGTTATCATATTATATACTTTTGGTACGTAGTGTGCAAATGTATTTTGAAATGAAGATTATATATTTTCTACTAAATTATTTACACACACGTGCGGTTTCAGAGAATCATTTTTCGCCAACTCAAATATGTTCCTACTCAACTGTCAAAATATGAAAGATAATTTTATCTAGATGTAACATTCGCTCGAATTCCCGAAATAATTTTCAAGGATGTGAGTACGAATATATATATCGTACTATTTAATATTTATAATTAATAGAAAATTATAAACGATGCGTTATGTATGAGAAATTTGACAGATTTGCTTTTATCAAATAGAATTAATTTGTGATTAGTTGAAAGAAATAAAAGAATAAACAAATCAGGTAAGTTTCAGACACGTGTTACAGGTGTCCATCTGTAATTATCAAAAACATCGATACCTGTAAATATCGGTACATATACAACATTCAGTAAGACACGCAAATAAAAATAAATAAAAAATTTTACAGTTAACGACTTATTAACATTAATCATGCTATATTGCGATTATGTTTTATGTTAAAATTAAAAAATATATACAAGGTGTACAACTAAAAGGGTTACAGATTATTATTTTTAAAAAACTAAGCAAAATATTAAATTGTTGTTTTTTTTAGAAATAATAGACCGTAACACTTTCAGCTTCATACCTTGTATATATCCTGTTTATAGGATTATAAGATATATTGTTTATAAGATTAAGATGCGTAACACACAACAAAAAGGCGTGATATCCGTACAAAATTACCTTTTTAAAAAAAAAGGTAAAAAAAGGCGCCAAGTACACGCATAGTAGTGTATATGTTGTTACCTCAAAAAAAGAGAAAGTGGTAGTATTATACCTCGAAAAAATATAAGTAACAAGTGGTAGACATAATCTTTATATCTCGAAAAATCTCGAAAAAATCTAAGCTGTAGTATCTTTATTTCCGAAAAATTATAACCCAAGTGATACACATCACAAAATTAAGTTACCTTATCAAAAAGAAGAGTCGCGCTTCGAAAATTTCGAGGTTTAGCAGCGCCAAGTATTTTTACAAGAAAAATTTATGTATTTTAATAAAATATTTTTATTTTGTACTCTTACCTCTGTAATTCTTTGTGATTAAATTTATTCTATTGAAAAATACATATATAAACTTTGTATTTAAATACAAATTGTATTCCCTCGTTGGATATTTTAATAAAATATTTTTATTTTGTACTGTTACCTCTGTAATTCTTTGTGACCACTAAAAAATACACATGTAAACTTTGTATTTAAATATCTTGTATTCCCTTGTGAAATTTAAATAAAATTTTTTAATCTTATAAAATTGTTATCATACATTCTTTTTTAATGACACAATGTAAAGATTTTTCAAAGTAGTGCAACATTTATTTTTTGAAGCAATATATATGTTCTCTCTGTAATTGGCGCTGTAATTTAAAGAGATATTATTTCTTTTTTGTAATTGTAATAAATCACTTGAAGCGCGACTCTTCTTTTTGATAAGGTAACATAATTTTGTGATGTGTATCACTTGGGTTATAATTTTTCGGAAATAAAGATACTACAGCTTAGATTTTTCCGAGATTTTTCGAGGTATAAAGATTATGTCTACCACTTGTTACTTATATTTTTTCGAGGTATAATACTACCACTTTCTCTTTTTTTGAGGTAACAACATATACACTACTATGCGTGTACTTGGCGCCTTTTTTTACCTTTTTTTTTAAAAAGGTAATTTTGTACGGATTTTATGAACGCGATAATTGGCATAAAGTACCAAGAATATTTTTTAATAAATATTTCCGCTGCCTTGTACGCGCATGAGAACTGAATTTTTCTGAATTTATTTCTTCACCACAATTAATCGTTTATAATCTTGTGGAAAATCTTCTGATCAATTCCTCGTCAACTCCAGTTATTTCTGCTGTGATTTTTGGATCAGCAAAAAATTGTCGAGAAGTATTTCCGTCGTTAGATAATCCGGAACCTTGTTTAACGATGTCCACCCTCAGTCCAAGTTTATTATAAAGAGCGTCTTGTATTCTTTTTTTTTTGTTTCTTTTTTTTGAACGCGTGTTTCTGGCGTTGTTGACCACTTCTTGAAAGACAAATTGTAGGCAATATGTAATATACACTCCATGAATTTGATTCGTGCGTGCAAGGGTGACATTCCTAATTTGAGTGCCTCTTCTTTGTTAGACCTTTTGTTAATTTCTGTTAGGTTGTTTATTTGAGATGGTTTGGATCCGCAAATGAAGCACACGAAGATGATGAAGGCGTGTGGGTTACAGTTTGAGCTACCTTACCGTCTATCATCGTAAATATTATTTGATGATTTATTTTGAATGTGGTTCCGAACTTTTCTATTTCTGTTTCTCGTAATTGAGCAATTTCGTCATCCATACGTTGCTTTTCACTTTTTATTTTTTCAGCAGTTTTTTTGTGTATTCAAATTGTATTGCTCTGTAATATCTCTTTGAAGAAGGTCGATCATTATTCCAAATAATAATATTTTCATCGTAAAATGAAGTAAGATGTAAGGGGGCACCAATGAAGTCATAAACAATTCACATCAGATATTTCTTTGTCCATAAAACTTTGTTTGTATTCGCTCTGACCTGATGATCTATCACAACCCCATTTCGTGAGCAATGTTAATTCATTGACATCAACCATATTTTCCTTATCTATTGTCTCAAATAGTCTTTTTGCAGTATGATCTAGTAATTTTTGTAAATTATTTTACGCCGAACTTTCTGTAATATTAATGTCGTCTGGGTAGCAATCCTGTTTTGATTTTTGGATATTTTTATACGATGGAAATATATTGAATCCAATTTTCCTCGTCGCAGCTCTTATTATTTCATACTGTCGTCTTGATAACTGAGCATCCATTATTAATGCCAGAGCAGTGTTAGCATCAAAACTATTTTTCTGATTTTGTATTTTACTTGAAGCGGCATCGATCATTTGTTGTGGGTAAGCAGCGCGTAATTCGCTTAGTTTCATCCGTTTTGCACGATCACAGCAGTCGTCGAAACTCTTTTTCGGTCTGCCTACTGAATAGTTTGATGGCCCAGTTCGAGTAGAACTTTCAACTTCAAATTCGACTTCAAAAATACCTTGTATAACCAAGTACTGTACTTCTTATAGAATCTCGGCTTTGATCGTTGCACTGTATTTCATCTTGAATTTAGCTGTGGAAGAAATCGTTTTCTAATCTCCTGCAAAATCTTGTCGAGATAATTGTCTGGAAGACTTGGGTAAGATGTACCAATACATAATTTTAGACGATTGAGATCTCGATCACAACGGAAAAATTCTGTGACTAATTCTTGATAGGAGATGGAAAAGCTTTTCATATCTTGATCGAGATCTCAATCGTCTAAAATTATGATAGCAAATTGTCGCCAAGATGGCATCAAATTCGGAATTTAATGCCATCTTGGCGACAATTTGCTATCAAAGGTGTATTCTGTGTTTGCTGGGTAGCTTTGTATCTGTAAATTTTCTAATCTTGCGATTTTGGGAAAACTAAGAGATTATACGATTCGTCTATTATGTTGTCTAAAATGAGCGCTGATCGACCCTCCTGGGCGCCCCTATAAATTCCCGGGGGAGACGCTTGGGATGTTAACCATGCGCTTCAGTTGTTCTTTATTAGTATAAACTGTGTCTAATAGTATGGAGGCTGCGTTTCGTTATTCACTCGCAGTACTGGCAGCACTGTAAATCAGTTCCAATATACGCGGCAGTAAGCTGTCAAAGCGTTTTCGTGTTCATGTGACGTCATAGATTTTGTCGTCACTTCCTACTTTCATTACTGCGGCTCGCGAGGTGAGGCATTCGCAGTAAGAACATGGCGGCTATGGCGGCACCTTTGGAGAATTGGTCCTTACCTATGTGAACCTGGCACCCGACTTTCAAAAAATTAATTTTTTACGGAAAACGTTGGCATATTGTTTGTAGTTGTTTGTAGTAACAAAAATTTTGTTTGTATAGTTTAATACATTAAAAATTATAACAATTTTAAAAATTACTTGCACCCCACTTTGAGATATTTCGAAGTCGAGAATCGTTTGTAGTTGTTTGTAGTGCTTTTCTTTTCGTTTGTATAATAGTTGCACCGTTCAAAAGTTATTATATTTTTGCAATAAACAAAAAGTGTAACTTTGCCAATTTTGAAGATATCTCAAATCTGTTTGCGCCATCTTCTTCAGAATCGTTTGTAGTTGTTTGTAGTGCTTTTTTTGTTTATAGTTGCACCATTCAAAAGTTATATTTTTGCAATAAACAAAAAGTGTAACTTTGCCAATTTTGGAGATATCTCAAATCCGCTTGCGCTATCTTCTTCAGAATCGTTTGTAGTTGTTTTTAGTGCTTTTCTTTTCGTTTGTATAATAGTTGCACCGTTCAAAAGTTATTATATTTTTGCAATAAACAAAAAGTGTAATTTTGCCAATTTTGGAGATATTTTAAACGAAACGAAAACCATTACAAACAACTACAAACAATTCTGAAGAAGATGGTGCAAGCGGATTTAAGATATCTCCAAAACTGGCAAAGTCTTTTTGTTTATTGCAAAAATATAATAACTTTTGAACGGTGCAACTACAAACAAAAAGAAAAGCACTACAAACAACTACAAACGATTTTGAAAAAGATGGCGCAGACGGATTTGAGATATCTTCAAAATTGGCAAAGTTACACTTTTTGTTTATTGCAAAATATAATAACTTTTGAACGGTGCAACTACAAACAAAAAAAAGCACTACAAACAACTACAAATGATTCTGAAGAAGATGGCGCAAGCGGATTTGAAATATCTCGACAAATGACAAAGTTAGGTTTTATTTATTTTTTTAAATTGTTGTAACTTTTAAACGTTTCAACTACAAACGAAACAAAAAGCACTACAAACAACTACAAACGATTCTAAAGAAGATGGCGCAAACGGACTTGAGATATCTCAAAGTGGGGTGCAAGTAATTTTTTTAATTTTTATAATTTTTAATGTATTAAACTACAAACAAAATTTTTGTTACTACAAACAAAATGCAAACGTTTTCCGTAAAAAAATTAATTTTTCGGAAGTTGGGTGCCAGGTTCACATAGGTTTGGTCCTTGCGTGGAAGGCAACAAACGAGAAATATACAGTAATTGTTAGTCACAAAGATGAGGAAAAAGCCCGAAAAAATTACTAAATTAATATAATTAATATAATAATAAATAATTTCGATATTTTCATAAATCTGAAAACTGTTATTTATTTTATAGACATGACTTTTGCAACGTAATTGTTTAAGTACAAAATTTTTTTTTATATATTTAGAATAGGTGGTTCTATCGTCGTGTCACGTCGTGTCTAATATAGGTTAAGATAGGTTATATTTCTTTTTATACATAACAAGAGAGCAGTACTGCGGATATCGTTCCGTTATTGCAGCGTTATATGCGGTAAAAGCAACAGAAGTAATTACGGAACGCTCCTGCAGTTCTACTCAATGACGTCATATCGTCAGTACTTACAGTGAATATCGAAACGCACCCGGAGATAACGGGATCTCGTTTAAAGATGCGTTCTTTATCGTTTAGAGTGAGTTAAGGAAAACAGAGAGTTTTTAGAATATGAATTTTGAATAGCCGAATGTATCCGTCTGCGAATTTTTCATGTGTTATATAAATCTCGATCGTATCTGCTACGTATATTTTGAGTTTTCTTTGTGGTTCAAGATTGGTTTGATATTATATATACTCGCGAAATTTGAAATTTCTTCTGTGTATCTTGAATTATATCTATATCACGTGATTGCCTTATGAGGATTCATCGAGATCGCTATTTATCGGTTTGGGATCATTTCATTTCACGTGATTGGTTAATGTTTACAGTTTTCCTCGTATGTGAAGTTTTCCTTCTATATTATGATATTCGTAATGTTTTTCATCCTTTGCGTGCGTGATTACATTCCGATCGTATCTAGCAATTGAATGAGTATAATTTAGATCTATAACTCTTGATACTTTGCTATGACTCCCTCCCTTACCGACGGTTGAAAAACGATAACCATTTATCAAGAGCAGGGCGACTCCTCCCCCGGAGAGTCCCCCACTTTATTATCTTGTGAGAAAGCGTGGTATACTACTGAGTACTGAGTACTGGTATGTATGTACATACTAAGGTTCCGACCAGTTCCGACGGAACCTGACAAATCCATACGGGGCATAAAGAAGAAGAAGAAGAAGAGATTCGTGGCTATTGCGTGGCTTGCAATAAAGTGATATTATATTATTAATATTAGAGTGTGTAATCAGTCATTGATTCCTCTCATCGATACATCGGTAGTAGGCCGACACCCGGAGGGACAATCGACCTCCTGCGGTACCAAATTCCTACAGTTCGGATCGTGTATGATTGCCATGATCGGTCGGTGCATGTGATATTTTCGCAGCCGCGAACTGGCTCTTCGCTCTTCTCTCTCTTGTCGAGTGTATCCGATTGTTTGATTCATTGAAAATCATCGAAACTGTGGGACTATGATTAATTGTGTTCGGCCCCGCCTCGTAACCTTCGACGTGACCGGTACGTTGCTGATGACCAAGCTCGAGGAGCATTACGTCGAAATCGGCTCCCAATACGGTTTACTTGTCGAGCCAAGAAAATTGGCGCGAAGCTTCAAGAACAATTTCGCACGGCTTAGTAAGGAACACCCGATATATGGCAAGCACACTGGGTTGGGATGGAAGAACTGGTGGAGAACGATCGTATATAACGTATTTAAGGAACATCACGCCTCTGTGTCGACGGAAACTTTGGACAAAGTAATATTAATGATAAAAATTGGAGATATAAGCCATAATATTATTTGTCTTATATATTTATATAAAAATAATACTTATAATTCAATTTGTATTATTTGAATTTAATTATCTAAAAAAAAGTAAAATTATTTACTTATATAATTAAAATATAATAAAAAAGAAACAAAACTAAGCAGGAAAATTCATTTCAATAATAGAGTTAAAACTTTATTATTGAAATAAACTATCCTGCTCAGTTTTATTTCTTTGCTATTATATTTATTTTCTACTGATTCATTGCTTCTATTTTATTATTGATGCAAATGGATTTGATTTAATTTATTGTTTTCTTTCTTAGGTTGCTGACAACCTGATAACCTGTTATAGTACCAGCAAATGCTGGTATAAGTATCCTGGTACCATTGATCTACTCGACTCCTTGCAGAAGAAGAATGTTGCTTTGGGAGTTATCTCAAATTTTGATCAACGATTGGAATCAATACTCAAAGATGTTCAAATTCGTCAGTATTTTGCCTTCGTTCTGACCTCATATGACTTTGGAACAGAAAAGCCAAGTTTGCCAATATTCGAGGAGGCATTAAGATTGATGAAATCTTCTCAAGAAAAGGAAATATTACCTCAAGAAGCGACACACATCGGCGATACAGTAGATAACGATTATTTTGGAGCAAGAAGCGCCGGTTGGAATGCTTTATTAATAAAGCATGACGATGAGATTATTGAGAGCAAAGTGCCAGAGGAAGATGTTTTTAAAAGTTTGAAAGAACTTCAAAGACACTTTGACAAAGTGCTTAAAACGAGTTATATAACACAATGATAATAATTATTATTCAATAATATTTAATAATATAGAATTATTTATTTTAATATAGAATTTAATAATATAGAATTATTTAATAACAATTTCTATGTGCCAAAGAAACAGTCTGATAAGGAAAAAGTTAGTGAAATGTGGAAATTTACTAATTTATAGAAATTTATTTTATTTTACATTCATAATATTTTGTTTTTTTTAATGTTTTTATATTTGTGTATTTATAGATTTATACAATTTTCTTTTTTTTATTTTATGTATCTATATACTTCTAGATATTTGATATATATTACAGGGTGTTCAAAAATTCGGTATCCAAAGGTAAAAGGTAATAGAAGAGACCAAAACAAATGTTTTTTTTTATTAAATAACCATGGATCTCTGAAACTAATATTGAGCGACTTGTGAACCTGTACAGATAAAATAAGAGACTGGAGTAGGTAATTATCTGTAATTGAGAATAAAATGATATTACAATTTGCATTAATTTATTATAACAATCAATGTTCAAAATACTACGAAAATGTGTGTCCATAAGCTCTCTCTCCGCGTGTAGTGCTTCATGTTGATACTACGATAGTAGAGAAATGGTAATGAGTTACTGGGACTTTCCAGCAAGTGACACAAGTCGATACAAACATTGTTCTCTCTTTCTTTTTTTGGCAATGAGTAACAAAAGATAAAACGATACTTGTGTCGACTTGTGTCACTTGCTGGAAAGCTCCCACTAGCGCTAGAGAGAAGATTGGACGCGTTCAGCAGACAAAGCAGATCAGTAATTGCTCTAATTCTTTAATATGATTGGTTTTTGCCTTTAGTTCTTCGCTGGATCTAAGTATAGGAACTAGTAGGATTAATCATAAGGCAATTTTTGGCGTGACTCTGGTATAAGCAACCAAAGGGTACCAAACTGTACCAGAACCAATAGCAGCCACGGATAGCAACTTTGGTATATGTACCAAACCATACCAAACGATCGCCAAAAATCGCCTATAATGAGAGCGTTCCACCTCTATGAAGCTAACCTACAGAAATGACTCTAAATTTGATTATTTTTAACTTTTCAAAGTGTATTTCGTTTGTAAATCGTTTGTGATTGATTGTGAGTCCGTTTTTAACGTTTGTGATCAAATAGATTTTTTTGTAATTAACAATTTTATTTTAGTCGTAGTATGTACAGTCATTAACCTTCTACTTGCATACATGCCATGGGTCTACGGTAGAGGGCCTCTAGATACGAGGGGCGCAATAGTTGATCTAAGTGCTGATTGGCTCGCGTGAATTGCATGCTTTATTCTTTTCATAAGCACATACTTGCATAACGTCAGCCCATAAAAAGATGACAGTATGACAGGCATAACCGCAAGTTTACGAGAAAAATATATTTTTTGCTATATAAATTGAAAACAATACGACAAAAAAAATTGAGGAAGAAGGAAAAGTTAAATTTTTGTTTAATGTATTAGATTTTGTCTAACATGATTTGAACTTGTTTAATATCTATTTATGTATTTTTGAAAATATTTTTAAATAATATGATTATTTTATATTAATAGGGACATAGAAAGTCTGAACAAAAAATCAAGAATACCACGAACAAATTAAATGGTCAAGCAGTGAATTATAAATCATCTGATTTATTGTTAGAAAGTAATCTCCTGAAAAGGTGCAATATAAACATTTTCTAATGTTTGTAATATTTTATTTTGTAATAAATATATATATTTATATATATTTATATTTTATTAATTTTGTCTTTATTTATATCTTACATATATACATATCTTATTTTTTTCAGCAAGCGACACAAATCGATACAAACATATTCTGTCTTTGTTATTCATTGTTTAAAAACTTTTTAAAAAGTATATATCTATCCTATATCTATCCTCTAATCTTACACTCCGTAATCTAAATTTATTCTCTAATTTTAACATTTCCGTAATCTATTTCTATTTTCCTTGCCTATTAGTAATTCCTACTATTTCTGATCATGGCATTGTGTACCGTTGTGCATTAAACTGCTCAAATAGATCAGACAGTTATGTTATGAAAAGGTTTCCTTCTAACACTGAAACCCAAAAATTATGGATTTCGAACATCAATAGGTCAAACTACAAATTTTCTATTAATTCCTATCTCTGTCAAGTAAATTATCTCCTTTGCTTTTACTAAATAAATAAATATTTTAAATAAATATAAGTAAATAAATACATAATATAAAAAAATAAATAGTAAAACAACAACTAATATAATATATAAAAAACTAATATATAAAATATATAATATATATAATATATAATATAAAATATATAATATATATATATATATAATATATATAACATATATAAACACAAAGTAAACACAAAGTAACAATAATATAACTGTTTTGTTATAATTTCTTACTCAACAATATAACTGTTATGTACAAGGCATGTTATATTACAGTTATATTATTGAGTGGAAAATTATAATATAACAATTATATTATTGTTACTTTGTGTTTACTGGGTATTGATCGCCATGTTGCATGCTTTATTCTTTTGTGCAGCAATTTCAAGTCAATCAGTTTGCGCCCCTCGTATCTAGAGGCCCTCTAGTCTACGGCGTCCGTACCAAAACATCTACTTGTAACTTGAAAATCGGCAAGCCTGCCTGTCTGGGTTCTCCTTTAAAAAAAGTAGGTGAGGGAAGGAATCCAAAAACCCAAAGCTACTTCGAAAGATAAACATATCGCTGAATGCCGAGCAAGTCAAATCTCGCACGGACGTCTCAGACTCTAGTATACACTTGACAGTCTTTGTCTGTAAGTAACAATGTTGCAATTATTTATGATAAATGTTATTTTTGGTCAAAACAATATCATTACCCCCCCCCCTTCCCCCCCAAGTGTGTTCGCATTGGTTCGCATACGCACGGGTTGACAACTACTTCCGCAAAAGTCTGAAACTCGTCTAGCCGCGCAGCTTTACTCGATCTGGCTCTCGAGGCAGGTGCATGTTTATTTCGTGCCACGTTTCATAGGTTAGAAAATCGTCAAAGAATAGGTACGAAGGTAGGAAGATTACGCTTGATTTAAATAACGTTGCCCATAAGATCTTGACGTTCTCTACTTAACCTATATGTCGCAGCGGTAGCAACGTTGCCAAGTTTCCCTCTCCCTGCCTCCGAGCAGACGAAAATTATGTCCGATAGTGTTCTTTAGACGACTATTTCTCAAAAATAAATACCGCTTGCTATATCGAACTTTAATGTCACACGTTACTAATAATATGAGGCATCTTATACTAGTTTTTAAAAAAAATTCTAAGAAAACTGTACTTGTTATTCATAAAAATGTCCGTGTCGAGAGAGCTCAATATAGGGATTACGTGTTAAAAATCGGAACTTTGAAGCTGAATATCTCAAATTTTAGTGCCGCAAGGGGCATTGAATAAAACGCCTACGTATAAAACACGATTAATTAAACATATACTGAAAGTTTAAGAAAATTTCTAAGAAAACGATTTTGCCGGTGAACGTCCTTAATCCACGTCCGTCTCTCCGATCTAAGCCGTTCCGGATTGATTAAATTGGGTTGAATGAGTCTGATGTATTTGTAATACCTCCTTGGGTACTTCTAGTCGTCAATTGCGTTAAATGGACTATTAGGAAATCGTACAGCATTATTGATATTAATTTCTTGAAATTTTATTTCATGTGAATCTTTTAAATTTAAATATTAAAGTGAAATGCTTCAATAAATATAGATAAAGAATAAATAGGAAAAATCGATACAAAATTTATGTAGATAGAATTTCATAATTCCACTATAAGTTGTAATGAAATAATGATATGAAATAAACTATTTCGTTGCTTGATATAACGCTAACAAAAACTTAAAAATTTTTACTTTTTCATATATCCCATATAGATATAACCGTGATCCATTTATATTTTATACAATCTGAAATTTTTTTAAACTTTCTGTAATGTGTTTGAATATGCATACGTATTTTCCAAAGCTCAAATAAAAATATATTTTTCCTCTTTTTTACACAAATTATTTTAAAAATTTAGAAAAAATTAATATGCTTTTTCTACCAATTCGTAATTTTCATCATTTTCTTGTCTATTATTTTATCTTAAAAATCATATTAAGGGAATTAAACAATTTATATTATTTTATTACCTTTTTCATGAAAGATGTTTACAAACTCGAATAATTAAATTTTTGATTTGTAATCATAAAAATATGCTCGTAATTTGAGATGCTTAAAAAATTAACGACGCGGCATTAACGTGTGCAATTGGTCAGATCGTGTCATAGGTGCGTTTCACTGAACGATGAGCGAAGCGCACGTAATAATGCGTCGTAATCCAGCGTCCATATGAATTTGTATGTTTGCATCTACATGTGTAAACTGTTACAGCGGGAGTATCGTGGGCCCGGAGCTGGAAATAACACGAATCACCCGTCTCCATATGGGGACCATATCTCTGCATAGCGTCCAACGGGGTGCCACCTAACAGTCAGCAAGCGGATCTTGCTCACTGTTCACTGTATGTAATTTTTGCCTGCATTGATCCTAGATTCCACTTTATAGAACAATGTTAAGAAATACTTTTATCCAAGCGATAGCGTGGCAACGTATGGCGAAATACGTAAAACGTTGCGTTAAATAGCTTTTTTATTGCAATTGAGAGAAATATTACATAATTAAATGCGTTTCAGTTTTGCAAGGCGAGAAAAAATATTACGTAAAATTATTAATCTTCCTGGAAATACGAGGATTAATCGAAATTTTATTCATAATTGTGAATTAATTTTTCAGATTATAAATGCTAGAGAATATAACGTACACGACGTAATGCTGTTAGAATTTAGATTCAAAAATTTCAATTTAATCGAAACTCTGACTATTCCGGCGTTTTCGTCCTTTGCTTTTTACGCATGCATAATTGCGGAAATGCATTGCGAATGATATTTTATGCAGTTCTGTCTGTTCTGGTAGCCAGAAATCCTTTCTTATGGCGCGCGTCCGCGCGCTTGTCGCAAAATATAATTTAGATTGTCGTGCTCGCGTGTGGTAGTGAGCGATCTCGCGTAATGACGCCTCTCGGGGTAGGCATGGTGAATAGCTAGATCCCGAGGGCCATTGTCTCCTGAAAACGGAGTTAAATCTTTTCCGCCGCTGCAGGCTACGTAATTTTGCTACGCTATATAACAAGTCGCTTGCTACGAGGACAAGTGACGTTTCTGGATTGATTAAAAATAAGAGAGCCCTATTTCGAGAGAGAGAGAGAGAGGGAACATGTTTTAAAAATGAGCGCTGAAGCTCTTTAGTAAGACTTTTATGTCAAACGCTAGATATTGTACCTTATGATGAGTTTGTAAAATTGGATTGTTAAATTCTCTGCCGTGTTTCCACAGCTTTATAATTTTTAATATTAAATATATAGCCCAACTAAACTTTGTTAAATTAATTAAAAATAACAGTATAAAATTAATATGGTTGATCAGTGCCATATTGCATGACTTTTTGTCTCAAGGTAATAAAAAAATGCTATGATAATAGATGAGCCGTCTTTTATAAAATAAAAATAAGAGATGCTTTCTTTTACGTGATTAATACTAACACTCAGAGAAATAAATAATCGGAAAATTCGTTCAAAAATTAACAAACGGGTAATCCGATGCTTTCAATCGGAATTATAAGAATCCGATCAAGATCAGAATAATGTCCGATTAATGATATCCGGATTATCATTGATAATTAGATATCATTGATTGGACATTTTTATAATTCTGATTGAAAGTATCGGATTAGCCGTTTGTTAATTTTCGAACAAATTGTTCGATTATTTAGACTTGGATTTTTTTCTCAATGTAATATTTATGTTTTAATGCATATTTTATTAAGATGCATTATCTTGCACAGTTCAGCCAATGGTTTGGATCGAAAATCAGCTAGTGGGTGCTTACGAAGGGCAAACTCTTACGCTGGAATGCCGTAGCGAAGCCCATCCTAGTCCTATCACTTACTGGACGAGGCCATCGAATGAAACCATTGCCAATGGTGAGCAGATATTTCTGTTTGTCCAAATATGATATGTTTTTCATTCTCATCAACAATAATAAGAAATAGTGCATAGAAAAGGATAATTACATTACATTGGCTTTTTGAAAAGACAATATTTCACATTATTTATTTTCTCCACATTATCTATTCTTATCAAGCGGACAAATATAAATCTTTATTCATGATAAACAACTAATTTATGTATAAGTTTATTTGGAACGTATCGAATAAGACACATACGAAACACGACGACAATATACGAAACAATATCGTTATTTTTATATGGATTTATTAAGACCACAATATTAATAATTCAATTCTTAAATATTTTACATTTGTTGTGAGAAAAGATTATTTCTTCTTGTGTGTGTATGTGTGAAGTTATACATATAATTATACAAACATTGATGTCTCATGAATTTACTTCTTAAAATAATATTTATTATTGAAAAATCCGTGGACAATACTCTATTGTCTGAAAAGAAGGAAACATGAGAGTTTTAATGAAACTGAGAGCGCGCTTTATTCCAATTTGTGAAATAATTGTTACAAGTCTTTTTCTTTTGCTTCTTCTTTTTTTGCATGCGCACGCCGGGAGGTGCACGCACGAGCAGCTGTAATGCAATTCGCCTTAATTACATCGCGCTAACGCGGTCGTTTCACTCTAATTGCTACCATGCACTTTTGCGATATGCAAGGGGTTAAGGGCAAGGGCAGCGGCATTAAAACTTAAAACTTAAGACGTATGTGCGTGCCATCCTCATGTCGGGTCGTTAATCCGTGACAGGCACCCTCTGTACGGACTAAAAGTTTTCCAGTAATGTGTTATAATGAAAGATCTGGCAAATCAATTAACAGCTCGCGAAGTTGCTCTTATGCAAATTTTATTTTTATCTATATTGTCACGATTTCGACAAGCTTAATTATGATCTCTGATAAAAGTTTTCACAAATTAATGGATAAAATTAATTTGAAATGTTTGCCGCATCAGTTACGGAGAGGAAGCTATTGTTAGTGTATATGGTTATATAGCCGATATTTTTCAATAAATATTTTATTCTATATACGCGTTTTTATATTATATTTCTTTATTTCGTATTTTTAATTTTTTTTATGTATAATAGAAACGTTTTTTGCGAGTATCGTTACAACAATAAATGTTCTTTACTTCGTACATATGGCGTACGCACGTTGATATAAATAATCTTATTTATTATATAGGTTATTAACTGCTACTTTATGTTTTAGAATAATAAATCAGAGGAAGACATTTTAAGTGTAATAAACGTAAAATGAATAGTAAATTATCTAAAATGACATCAAAAATTAATTTTCTTCTAAGTAAATTAATAATATTATAAATAAACAATCAATATACCATATTAACTTTTTAATTTATATTACATTGATACAATTTTTTTGTATAAATTTTATCACATTTATTTTTGTTATCAGAAATATTCCGAAGAGATTTTCTATGGCAAAAATATAAAAATATATCATATACTCACGGATATTTTAATAAATCATAACAAAAATCGCGTTAAGAAAAATGTGCGTTAAGAATGTACACTCAATGGTGGTCAGAGTCTAACGTAACGGTTGCATGCAAAACTGCCCGCTTACTATTTGTTTATTTTGTAAATTATTTAATATCTTTGTTTTTTAATTTTTACGTTCGCATAGCTTTAGTTCGCCTTTTTCACATTTTATGCATTCGGGGAAAATCCCATTGCTGTTCTTGTTACTATCGTGATTGATTTACTGTAGCTCACATTTGTATTATTGCACGGATTTTAGATATATTTATTTATAATTTGAATGCATAAAAAGCATACCTTAGTCTGTAGTATTTGAGAAACAAAACTCAAAATATATTCCTGTAACTTATTATTTTGTGAATATTTATTTGCTATACTAAATTTTTTTGAATTAATTTATTATACATAGATCTTATTTAACTTAGTGCGTAATTTTTGATCGT
>JASTWP010002598.1:0-39858 GCA_030770255.1 Temnothorax ravouxi | reverse complement strand
GCGATAGACAAATCGAAAGAAGAGGTTACAGGAATCGTAGAAGCATCGGTGTGGAAGCCATCGTCGAGCAACTACGACATTCACCAGCACAATCGGCTGCAAAAAAAAACCGCTACGAGTTCTCCAGTGATTGATACCTGGCCGGATCGTCACCCGCGCACGACGGCAGGCTATCCAGTACCGAGACGCCGCGCTACATCGTCTCTTCCACCGAACGTTTCCTCCGACGTCTTCTTCGTCGTCCTCCTCGTCAGAGACTGGTAAGTGTGCGTCTTGCTTTTCTCGAGCGAAGAGTAGTATAACTAGGAGAGTTCTGCCCCGGGAGCGCCGAGGGGGGGTGAGGGAGGGGGGGTACGGGAAATCCCCGGGTGGTGAGGGGGAGGGGTAAGGGGCGGGGTATCGGGTTACACAAGGGTATCGGATTTCGCGGGGGGGTGAGGGGGAGGGGTGAGGGGCGGGGTATCGGGTTACACAAGGATATCGGATTACGAGGGGGTGAGGGGGAGGGGGGGGGTATCGAATTTCAAGGATATCGGATTACGAGAGGTGAGGGGGAGGGGGGGTGACCTTGGCATACTCCCGGGGTGATTCACCGGGGGTGACTCACCTGGATGACTCACCTGGATGACTCACCGGGGATGACTCAGCCGCGCCGCGCGTCAGAAAACTACAGAATACCGCCGCCGTCCGGACGACGAATGCAACCTCGCGCCGCGGCCCCGAGGCCACTCTCGTCGTCGTCGTCGTCGTCGTCGCCGTCGTCGCCGCCGTCGCCGCCGCCGCCGCCGCGGGTCCGCGCGGGGGGTCCGCGTTCGCGTTCACGTTCGCCGCGGTCGCGCCGCGGTCGCGCCGCGGGTCCGCGCGGGAGGGGTCCGCGGGTCCGCGTTCGCGTTCGCGTTCGCGTACGCAGTTCGCGTAGAAGATACACGAGGTTTGCGCGGAGACATCACAAGAAATTTAGTTTAATCACCAAACAAAAAAACACGTCCATACACAAAAAACTTATTAAAAAAAAAAAAAAATGTGCGTGTAACACTTTGCGCGGACTCGACGAGCGGCCCCGGGCTTGACGTCGTGTTTTCGTACTGAGGAGCTGGAGTTACAAGATATCGTAAAGTAATCATGTAAGATTAAACGGCTGTATGTTACGTGATTACAGTCCGTCTTGCAACTCCAACATTAATTTTGGTTCGGTTTAATGAGGGGAGTCCCATAACCGCGACCCTCCATCTCAACAATCACACAGAGCGATTAATTACGTCGCCAAAAGTAACGGTGGAGTTGCAAGACGTAAAAGTAATCACGTAACATTCAGCCGTTTAATCTTACGTGATTTAGTTACATATATCGTAACTCCACCATTAATTTTGGCGAGGGGGAACTCCACGACCGCGATCCTCCATCTCACAATCACAAAACAAAGGCGATTAACCGCGTCGCCAATCCCGAAAATTATATCCGCGCGAACGGCACGTTTAAACACGCTCGCAACCACAATGGGACTGAACGCAATGACGGTTGAAGAAGTCGCCAGAGAAAAATTATTATGGCGGTGTATAAAACTGATAGTCGCAATACGTCTCGCGCTACAAAGGCGAGACAAAGACGAGCGCCGACGTTCATCGGAACATCGACGCCTCGCTTCTAATCTAAGTTATGATATGTGATATTTTGAATGTAAATTCACGCAGCCGATGCTCCGGCGAACGTAGCATATACGGCTCGAATAGAAATGCGTGCGAGGAGAATATAGTAAGATTTATACTTAAAAAACAATCCATCTACGCAGTACGTGAAAAGACAAAGGAAAAAATGACGTCATCGGGACGATAATCGACCCGATAACACATCGAACCTGTCGGGACATGTTCATTGTAAACAATATTTTTCTAGGAAAAGGGGGTGTTATCGCGTAGACTAAACAAATTCGCGCTATTTTTAAGACGTAGTACGCGAGACAAAGGAAAAGATCTTTCAAAAAATCAGTTGGAGTGAGAGAGAGAGAGAGCAAAGGGTATATAACGAGGGATGAAGCGCGTCGAGCCGCAGTAGCCAGATTTTTTAGAGTAATACATCGATCGAAGAGTATCGCGGTTTCTTCGTTATTGCATTATCATGTGCGAGTGCTCTGTAAAAGAGAATCTTATATCACTCAATCGCAACGATGTTCGTCCTGCTGTCGAGGCCTTCGGACATTCGCGATTTTAGCGCCGAACAGTTACAATTCGTGCCGAAAACCGTTCTGCTGCAAATGTGCGGCGATCACATTTACTACGTGTGGGACAAGCTTCCGGAGCATATAAAGGCGGATTTGGAGGTGCAGACTTATCGTCGCTGTGACGAACATTACAACCAACCGTGGCAGCGAACGCACATCGACGGTCCCGCTCCGATGATTAAAGATTGCGCCGAATGTCAACGAAACAAACATTAGCTTTCGCGACGTGAACAATTTTGTTTTTCACAACAGTGAGCAAGAAGAAACGGTGCTTGTCTTTGTGCTAAATAGATAAAACATGGAGCAATTGGAGCAAACCGAACGCGATCTGTTGGAGCTGTCCGACCAAGTCGCTACTTTGGGTGAATATTTCACATGGGCGCTGCAATGCGTGGAATTCATCGAGCAGCTCGAGACACGAGCTCGTGACTTTCGTAGTAGTGCCAAACGTCCGCGGCTCTCGATCGGGCAGAGGCAATCGTTGGTTGCCAGAATAGCGCGACTCGAGGGTGCGAAGTCGCGATTGGAAAGACAATTTATACATAACGGTGGCGATTACGCGAACGCCGGTAACAGTGGCGACACGCGCGCGGCAGAACTCGTATGGCGAGAAATCAACGCCGCTTTCGAAACGCGGATAATGACCGGTGCGGTAATTAATATAGACCATATAGAACCGCGACAGTTTTTGGAAGACGCCTGCAGCGTAGTGTGCAAGCGAGTGCGAGACATTATAAAAGAACATAACTACGTCAAAGTGAACACCGCGTTCAACGGAGAGTTTGTGGCGGGTGATAAACGTGACAATAAGAGTATATGTACAGATAACAAAGAACTGTGTAGTACATCGCACTTGCGCGAGTGGTACGAGCGGCATGTTATCGAGCCCACATTAGCGAAACTCGAGGAGTTCCAGGAACGCGACAGTGGGTGGGCGTTGACTCGAATCCTAAATTTGACAGTGAATGTCAACAAGTACAATCCTTTGCGCGCGGGGTGTCACCTGGAATTATCTAAAGACATTAAAACGAAGCATGCGGTGATCAATGTGCTGTCTATGGACAATGCATGTTTTGCGTGGTCAGTGGTAGCCGCCTTGCATCCAGCTGAAAGACATTCGGAACGGGAATCATCGTACCCGCATTATTCAACGGTACTGAATGTACAAGACATTGAATTCCCAATGACGTTGAGGCAAATTAAACAATTCGAACAACTCAACGATATATCCGTCAACGTCTATACCATCGAGGGAAAGAAGACGTCAAACGTTCTTCCAATACGGCTTACCGACCACACCAGTGATAAACACGTGAATCTACTGTACGTGCAGGATCCGCGAGACAACAATGTCGGACATTTCGCGTGGATTAAGCATCTATCCCGCCTTGTGAGCTCACAATTGAGCAAGCATTATGGTCAGAAGTACATTTGTGATCGGTAGGTATTTTTTAATAATATATTATATATCATTTTATATTTTGTGTAAAAAATTTTATAAAAATTGTATTTTTGTGCAGATGTCTTCACTACTTTAGTTCGAGCGACAAGTTGCAGTCTCACACCGAGGACTGCCGAAAGGTAAACGACTGCGCTATCAGACTACCGAGCGAGGACAACAAGTGGCTCAGCTTCAAGAACCACAGCAGGAAAGAGCGACTTCCTTTCGTGGTGTACGCCGATCTGGAATGTGTGCTGCAGAAGACACAACCGGATACGGAACACGCGTCGTACGCCTATCAACATCATCGAGTATGTAGTATAGCATACTACGTACAGTGCTCGTACGACGACTCATTATCAGCGTATCGATTTCGTCGCGATAACGACTGCGTCGCGTGGTTCGTCGAGGAACTCAAAGGATTGGCGCATCGCGTAAAGAACATCTTGTCCAACATTGTAGGCATGGTAGACCTAACGCGAGACGAGTGGGAGACATATCACAGCGCGGCGAAATGTCATATATGCGAACAACCATTCACGCCAAATGATAATCGTGTGCGCGATCATTGCCACCTAACTGGACGTTACAGAGGTCCGGCACACTCGACGTGCAATCTGAATTATAAGGATTCTCACTTCATTCCAGTAATATTCCACAATCTGTCGGGCTACGACGCGCATTTCATTATCAAGGAGATAGCTGCCGCGTTCGAAGGCAATATTGATGTACTGCCTATAACAAAGGAAAAGTACATCTCATTTACTAAACATGTGAAAGACACCGCGGAAAAATCTGATTTACGCAATGATATAAAACTAAGATTCATCGACTCGTACAAATTTCTGAGCGCGAGTCTCGCAAAATTGGCATCCTTTCTAGATAATGATAAATTAAAAATTATACGTTCAAATTTTTACACGTTATCCGACGACGATTTCAAATTATTGACGCGAAAAGGTGTCTTTCCATACGAATACGTGGACAGCGTCGAAAAGCTGGACGATACGTGTTTACCGCCGCACGATTCATTTTACAGTTCCTTGACCGGTGACACCGTATCCGAGAGCGATTACGCGCACGCCGCGAACGTATGGCAGCGATTCTCCATTCGAACCCTGGGCGAATACAGCGATCTATATCTGAAAACCGATGTATTGCTGTTGGCCGACGTGTTTGAAAATTTCCGCGACAGCTGCGTCGCGAGTTACGGACTTGATCCAGCGTACTATTACACTTTACCAGGCTTTACGTGGGACGCCATGTTGAAACATACACGTATCAATTTTGAACTGTTGACAAACATTGACATGGTTATGTTTATCGAACGTGGTATTCGCGGCGGTCTGAGTCAATGTTCCGGCAGATACGCGCAGGCCAACAACAAGTACATGCAGTCGTACGATTCATCGAAACCGTCGTCGTACCTAATGTACTTCGATGTCAACAACTTGTACGGCTGGGCGATGTGTAAGCCATTACCTTACGCGGAGTTTCGATGGGTCGAAGACGTTTCGAATTTCGACTTTAGCGCGATCGCTGAGGATTCGCCTACGGGTTATATTCTCGAGGTCGATCTCGAGTATCCGCAGGATAAACATGACGCGCACACTGACCTACCGTTCTGTCCGACGCGCGATAAACCGCCCGGCAAACGGCAGGACAAACTTCTCGCCACGCTGCACGATAAGAAGCGTTATGTCATTCATTATCGCAATCTGCAGCAGTGCACGCGCCATGGTCTTCGCGTCACTAAAATACATCGCGTATTACAATTTGCTCAATCTGAGTGGCTCCGCGCTTACATTGAACTCAATACAAAATTTAGAACATTGGCTAAAAATGAGTTTGAAAAAAAATTTATATAAATTAATGAATAACGCAGTTTTCGGGAAAACGATGAAAAATGTACGAAACCACGTCGATGTAAAATTATTGACGAAGTGGGACGGACGATACGGCGCCGAGGCAATGATCGCGCGACCGAATTTCCACAGCAGGAGCGTATTTTCGGAAAATCTGATAGCTATTGAACTGCGCAAACTCGAGGTGAAATTCGACAAACCGATCTACGTCGGTATGTGCATTCTCGACTTGTCGAAGGTGTGTCTATACGAATTTCACCATGAGTACATGTCTCCCCTGTACCGCGAATCGTGTAGAATTATGTACACCGACACGGACAGTTTGATTTATCATATCGAGTGCGACGATGCGTATAAGAACATGAAACATGATATAGTCAAGTTCGACACGAGTGACTACGCGGTAGATAACGTGTACGGTATGCCTCTCGTCAATAAAAAAGTGCCGGGTCTGATGAAGGACGAAAACAATGGTGCCATTATGATCGAATTCGTTGGACTTAGGGCAAAAATGTACGCCTTGCGAGTCGATGGTAAAAATGACTGTAAAAAAGCGAAAGGTGTCAAAAGCAACGTCATCGCGCGCACCATCACATTTGACGACTACACGCGGTGTCTGAACGATGAGATCGAAATGACTCGACCGCAGTCGTGCATACGATCAAAATTGCACGAAGTGTACACTATCAGCGAGACGAAGATCGCTCTGAGTCCGTACGACGATAAGCGATATATCATGCCGGATTCGATCGATACGTTGCCTTGGGGCCATTATCGCATACCTTTATATGATAAGGAACAGTGAAAATTCATGTATGTATGTATGCAATGTATGTATGTATGCAATGTATGTAGTAGTATATTACGACATATGTGTAACGTAATATAAGGTAGTAGTATAACATATGAATGTATGTATGCATGTAATGTAACGTATGTATAATCGAAGGAATATTAATCGCGCATACTTTTGTATTTTATATTATAAACATATATTCAAAAAAAAAGTTGTTATACAATATTATCTATGCAATTGATGTGAATGACAAGATAATTGTTACGATTTCAATAATCTTTTGTAATCGAATTATTGGACTCGAGCGCCAGAGGGATTGAAATTATATAATAATTTCTGTATTGTTACTTATTAAAATAATGTGGAAGGAATATTAATCACGCATATTTTTATATTTTATAATATAAACATTTATTCAATAAAAAAGTTTTTTATCCAATATTTCCATTTATTATTTCCCTATAAACATTTTATTCCTAAAGTACGGCATGTCATTCTGCGTGAACGTTATCTGCTTATTATATGGAATCAAAAAGTTAAATCGATTTAAGTATGTTGATTTAAGCCGATTCGACGACTGCAACTTGACCAACGTAAAACTCTATCTAAACTCTGAAGTTTATCCATACGACGACTTGAATTTGGATTTTGGCAAACACAGATGGACGATTCTGTACGATATGTACGCGCGTTTCTGCAAGAACTACTACGGATACGAATATCTCGAGCCGAGTCTCACCGTTTTCAACATTACTACTACGTAACGGCCCGTTTGTGATCATCGATTGCTCGCGCCAAAACGAATCCGTCAAAAGCGCCACCGTGGATGTTAGACTGGAATTCGATTGCATGGAGAACGTACCGCCGAATACCTCCGCGTACTGTCTCATCATACACGACCGCGTGATCGAGTACAATCCGTTGACGAATGTAGTGCGCAAATTAGTCTGAGTGTTCGCGGCAACGTCGACATGAATATTTTCTCTCTCTCTTATTCCATCCAGAGAATAAGGGAGGGGTGGGGGGGTGGAGGGAGTATAAATCAGATTGTTGCGAGACGGTTTTGCAGAGTTGCGCGTCATTTTTCTCGATCGACGCATCGACGAGAGAGAGAGAGAGAGAGAGAGAGAGAGAGAGAGAGAGAGAGAGAGAGAGAGAGAGAGAGAGAGAGAGAGAGAGAGAGAGAGAGAGAGAGAGAAAGAAATCTCATCATCATGTCCGTACCAACGTTCGTGGACCTGCAAGGATTCCTCGTTGGGATGAAATTTGTCGTGAAGGAGGTGGCGGTGCTGAGAAAAGGCTGCATTCTGACGCATCACATCTTTAATTACCCCATACCGTGGAATCTCCTCACAAAATCCGACAAATCGTGCGCTACCTGGTTGATTGCAAATTATCATGGATTACGATGGGAAGACGGAAACGTGCCGTACAGCAAGGTGAAACACCTGATTACATCGGCCGTGTTCGGTGAGGAAGAGGAAAATGACGACGACGACGACGACGACGACGAGATGCCGACCCTCGTGTACGTCAAGGGATGTCAGAAACGAGAATGGCTGGTAAATTTGCTGGAGAATTATGCGCGAAGAAACCTAATCGTCGAGACTCTGGATGCGCATTACGAGGATATTGAATCTTTGAGAAAACTCGATGACGCCAATACTATGCGATGTGGAAAACATAAAAAAAATTGCGCATTACAAAATGTACTAAAACTATTTAACTGGTGGTCGCGCGCAACGCCATGTTGCCCGATGTCATAAGAATATGCGAGTTTTTTTAAATAAATTATATATAACTTTTTATAATGTTTTATTTCTTACTCCCCCTCCCCTCCATCATCCTCATCATCGTTAGAGTAAGCTTTACTTCCCCCTCTCCTAAAAAAAATCCACTGCGCAGTTCTATAAATATTAATTCCCTCTCCCTCTTTCCCTCACCATATCATTACTTTTAGTGGATTGTCGCGTTCACTCGATTAATTTTATATGATCAGTCTCGTCGCGATCGCTTGTACTGACGGACAACTTCTCAGAGTTGAGAGAAAGTGAAAATGTTCTCCTTTAAAGAATGCAACAGCAACAGCAGCAGCAGCAGCAACAACAACAACGGTGGAAATCGTATGAATGCCACGAATTATTACGTGCCGATTCACGACGTTGAAACTCAAACGTATGAGGCCAGATGTGATAGGTAAGTTTCTTTTACAGATGAAATGAAACATATAGAGTCCAGTTTTTTTTATATATTTACAAATTGTAATATTTATGAAATAAAAAACTAATTTCATTTCTTTTATACAGCATGTCGTTGAAGCGTCGCGCGGTTCGCATACTCGGCAGACGATACGCGCTGACAGCCACGGGATACAAATTTCTCGAAATTGGCATCAACGTAGGCCCACCGAGCTACGTGGAGATCGCCGTTGGAGATCATCGAGGAAAAGAACTGCTGTTATCTCTTGAAACGTGGAATGCACTCTACGAGCAACGGCGAAATATTCATAATTTCTTTCACAACGACTACAAAGATGTACATAGTTTTCTAAACGTTGGACCGCTAACGGTGAGAGTTTGTACGTCGCCGGTTATGAATGTCAAACTCATACGTTTAGAATCTGCAAACGTATACTTGATGATGACCGAATCGACGTTGCATCGCATGTTCGATCTCGATCGGTGCATCAATGCGAGATTCGATCGTTTGGTCAGAATACTTGCGGCGGTCGATGCAAAGTATGCGCAGTTCTCCGATATCGCGTCCACCTTGACGGATCCCAAGGAAGCGTCGACGGTAATATACGCTAGCGATGCGTTTAATACGAATCAGCTCGTCGATTGTGAGCTCGCAGCTTTAGTTTTTAGTACGTAAAAGATATATTATGTATTAAAAAGAAGTTAAATAAACAGGCTTTTTTTACACCTAATTAAACGATGTAATTTTCTTTACATGCATGTCCTTCCCTACCTAAATTTTATCATCGATGCGTTGCGGTCGATCATCGTCGATCCGCCATTTTTTCCATTGTTTTTTCGCGTACTGCGTAGTAAAAATAGCGTGAAATTGTTTAATTTACGCGATAACACCCCCTTTTCCTAGAAAAAAACTGTTGTTTACGACGATGAACATGTCCCGACAGGTTCGATACGTCATCAAAAAAAAAAAAAAAAGAAACTCGCAGCGACACCGCTAAGTGGCGCATGATAGTAGACTAACTCGACAGCGTGTTTTTTTTTTTTTTTTTTTTTGATGACGTATCGAACCTGTCGGGACATGTTCATCGTCGTAAACAACAGTTTTTTTCTAGGAAAAGGGGGTGTTATCGCGTAAATTAAACAATTTCACGCTATTTTTACTACGCAGTACGCGAAAAAACAATGGAAAAAATGGCGGATCGACGATGATCGACCGCAACGCATCGATGATAAAATTTAGGTAGGGAAGGACATGCATGTAAAGAAAATTACATCGTTTAATTAGGTGTAAAAAAAGCCTGTTTATTTAACTTCTTTTTAATACATAATATATCTTTTACGTACTAAAAACTAAAGCTGCGAGCTCACAATCGACGAGCTGATTCGTATTGAACGCATCGCTAGCGTATATTACCGTCGACGCTTCCTTGGGATCCGTCAAGGTGGACGCGATATCGGAGAACTGCGCATACTTTGCATCGACCGCCGCAAGTATTCTGACCAAACGATCGAATCTCGCATTGATGCACCGATCGAGATCGAACATGCGATGCAACGTCGATTCGGTCATCATCAAGTATACGTTTGCAGATTCTAAACGTATGAGTTTGACATTCATAACCGGCGACGTACAAACTCTCACCGTTAGCGGTCCAACGTTTAGAAAACTATGTACATCTTTGTAGTCGTTGTGAAAGAAATTATGAATATTTCGCCGTTGCTCGTAGAGTGCATTCCACGTTTCAAGAGATAACAGCAGTTCTTTTCCTCGATGATCTCCAACGGCGATCTCCACGTAGCTCGGTGGGCCTACGTTGATGCCAATTTCGAGAAATTTGTATCCCGTGGCTGTCAGCGCGTATCGTCTGCCGAGTATGCGAACCGCGCGACGCTTCAACGACATGCTGTATAAAAGAAATGAAATTAGTTTTTTATTTCATAAATATTACAATTTGTAAATATATAAAAAAAACTGGACTCTATATGTTTCATTTCATCTGTAAAAGAAACTTACCTATCACATCTGGCCTCATACGTTTGAGTTTCAACGTCGTGAATCGGCACGTAATAATTCGTGGCATTCATACGATTTCCACCGTTGTTGTTGTTGCTGCTGCTGCTGCTGTTGCTGTTGCATTCTTTAAAGGAGAACATTTTCACTTTCTCTCAACTCTGAGAAGTTGTCCGTCAGTACAAGCGATCGCGACGAGACTGATCATATAAAATTAATCGAGTGAACGCGACAATCCACTAAAAGTAATGATATGGTGAGGGAAAGAGGGAGAGGGAATTAATATTTATAGAACTGCGCAGTGGATTTTTTTTAGGAGAGGGGGAAGTAAAGCTTACTCTAACGATGATGAGGATGATGGAGGGGAGGGGGAGTAAGAAATAAAACATTATAAAAAGTTATATATAATTTATTTAAAAAAACTCGCATATTCTTATGACATCGGGCAACATGGCGTTGCGCGCGACCACCAGTTAAATAGTTTTAGTACATTTTGTAATGCGCAATTTTTTTTATGTTTTCCACATCGCATAGTATTGGCGTCATCGAGTTTTCTCAAAGATTCAATATCCTCGTAATGCGCATCCAGAGTCTCGACGATTAGGTTTCTTCGCGCATAATTCTCCAGCAAATTTACCAGCCATTCTCGTTTCTGACATCCCTTGACGTACACGAGGGTCGGCATCTCGTCGTCGTCGTCGTCGTCGTCGTCATTTTCCTCTTCCTCACCGAACACGGCCGATGTAATCAGGTGTTTCACCTTGCTGTACGGCACGTTTCCGTCTTCCCATCGTAATCCATGATAATTTGCAATCAACCAGGTAGCGCACGATTTGTCGGATTTTGTGAGGAGATTCCACGGTATGGGGTAATTAAAGATGTGATGCGTCAGAATGCAGCCTTTTCTCAGCACCGCCACCTCCTTCACGACAAATTTCATCCCAACGAGGAATCCTTGCAGGTCCACGAACGTTGGTACGGACATGATGATGAGATTTCTTTCTCTCTCTCTCTCTCTCTCTCTCTCTCTCTCTCTCTCTCTCTCTCTCTCTCTCTCTCTCTCTCTCTCTCTCTCTCTCTCGTCGATGCGTCGATCGAGAAAAATGACGCGCAACTCTGCAAAACCGTCTCGCAACAATCTGATTTATACTCCCTCCACCCCCCCACCCCTCCCTTATTCTCTGGATGGAATAAGAGAGAGAGAAAATATTCATGTCGACGTTGCCGCGAACACTCAGACTAATTTGCGCACTACATTCGTCAACGGATTGTACTCGATCACGCGGTCGTGTATGATGAGACAGTACGCGGAGGTATTCGGCGGTACGTTCTCCATGCAATCGAATTCCAGTCTAACATCCACGGTGGCGCTTTTGACGGATTCGTTTTGGCGCGAGCAATCGATGATCACAAACGGGCCGTTACGTAGTAGTAATGTTGAAAACGGTGAGACTCGGCTCGAGATATTCGTATCCGTAGTAGTTCTTGCAGAAACGCGCGTACATATCGTACAGAATCGTCCATCTGTGTTTGCCAAAATCCAAATTCAAGTCGTCGTATGGATAAACTTCAGAGTTTAGATAGAGTTTTACGTTGGTCAAGTTGCAGTCGTCGAATCGGCTTAAATCAACATACTTAAATCGATTTAACTTTTTGATTCCATATAATAAGCAGATAACGTTCACGCAGAATGACATGCCGTACTTTAGGAATAAAATGTTTATAGGGAAATAATAAATGGAAATATTGGATAAAAAACTTTTTTATTGAATAAATGTTTATATTATAAAATATAAAAATATGCGTGATTAATATTCCTTCCACATTATTTTAATAAGTAACAATACAGAAATTATTATATAATTTCAATCCCTCTGGCGCTCGAGTCCAATAATTCGATTACAAAAGATTATTGAAATCGTAACAATTATCTTGTCATTCACATCAATTGCATAGATAATATTGTATAACAACTTTTTTTTTGAATATATGTTTATAATATAAAATACAAAAGTATGCGCGATTAATATTCCTTCGATTATACATACGTTACATTACATGCATACATACATTCATATGTTATACTACTACCTTATATTACGTTACACATATGTCGTAATATACTACTACATACATTGCATACATACATACATTGCATACATACATACATGAATTTTCACTGTTCCTTATCATATAAAGGTATGCGATAATGGCCCCAAGGCAACGTATCGATCGAATCCGGCATGATATATCGCTTATCGTCGTACGGACTCAGAGCGATCTTCGTCTCGCTGATAGTGTACACTTCGTGCAATTTTGATCGTATGCACGACTGCGGTCGAGTCATTTCGATCTCATCGTTCAGACACCGCGTGTAGTCGTCAAATGTGATGGTGCGCGCGATGACGTTGCTTTTGACACCTTTCGCTTTTTTACAGTCATTTTTACCATCGACTCGCAAGGCGTACATTTTTGCCCTAAGTCCAACGAATTCGATCATAATGGCACCATTGTTTTCGTCCTTCATCAGACCCGGCACTTTTTTATTGACGAGAGGCATACCGTACACGTTATCTACCGCGTAGTCACTCGTGTCGAACTTGACTATATCATGTTTCATGTTCTTATACGCATCGTCGCACTCGATATGATAAATCAAACTGTCCGTGTCGGTGTACATAATTCTACACGATTCGCGGTACAGGGGAGACATGTACTCATGGTGAAATTCGTATAGACACACCTTCGACAAGTCGAGAATGCACATACCGACGTAGATCGGTTTGTCGAATTTCACCTCGAGTTTGCGCAGTTCAATAGCTATCAGATTTTCCGAAAATACGCTCCTGCTGTGGAAATTCGGTCGCGCGATCATTGCCTCGGCGCCGTATCGTCCGTCCCACTTCGTCAATAATTTTACATCGACGTGGTTTCGTACATTTTTCATCGTTTTCCCGAAAACTGCGTTATTCATTAATTTATATAAATTTTTTTTCAAACTCATTTTTAGCCAATGTTCTAAATTTTGTATTGAGTTCAATGTAAGCGCGGAGCCACTCAGATTGAGCAAATTGTAATACGCGATGTATTTTAGTGACGCGAAGACCATGG
The DNA here is from genome assembly GCA_030770255.1 of Temnothorax ravouxi. Taxonomy (NCBI): domain Eukaryota; kingdom Metazoa; phylum Arthropoda; class Insecta; order Hymenoptera; family Formicidae; genus Temnothorax; species Temnothorax ravouxi. The sequence goes on along the minus strand of JASTWP010002598.1, from coordinate 26,218 downwards.
CGCGTGCACTGCTGCAGATTGCGATAATGAATGACATAACGCTTCTTATCGTGCAGCGTGGCGAGAAGTTTGTCCTGCCGTTTGCCGGGCGGTTTATCGCGCGTCGGACAGAACGGTAGGTCAGTGTGCGCGTCATGTTTATCCTGCGGATACTCGAGATCGACCTCGAGAATATAACCCGTAGGCGAATCCTCAGCGATCGCGCTAAAGTCGAAATTCGAAACGTCTTCGACCCATCGAAACTCCGCGTAAGGTAATGGCTTACACATCGCCCAGCCGTACAAGTTGTTGACATCGAAGTACATTAGGTACGACGACGGTTTCGATGAATCGTACGACTGCATGTACTTGTTGTTGGCCTGCGCGTATCTGCCGGAACATTGACTCAGACCGCCGCGAATACCACGTTCGATAAACATAACCATGTCAATGTTTGTCAACAGTTCAAAATTGATACGTGTATGTTTCAACATGGCGTCCCACGTAAAGCCTGGTAAAGTGTAATAGTACGCTGGATCAAGTCCGTAACTCGCGACGCAGCTGTCGCGGAAATTTTCAAACACGTCGGCCAACAGCAATACATCGGTTTTCAGATATAGATCGCTGTATTCGCCCAGGGTTCGAATGGAGAATCGCTGCCATACGTTCGCGGCGTGCGCGTAATCGCTCTCGGATACGGTGTCACCGGTCAAGGAACTGTAAAATGAATCGTGCGGCGGTAAACACGTATCGTCCAGCTTTTCGACGCTGTCCACGTATTCGTATGGAAAGACACCTTTTCGCGTCAATAATTTGAAATCGTCGTCGGATAACGTGTAAAAATTTGAACGTATAATTTTTAATTTATCATTATCTAGAAAGGATGCCAATTTTGCGAGACTCGCGCTCAGAAATTTGTACGAGTCGATGAATCTTAGTTTTATATCATTGCGTAAATCAGATTTTTCCGCGGTGTCTTTCACATGTTTAGTAAATGAGATGTACTTTTCCTTTGTTATAGGCAGTACATCAATATTGCCTTCGAACGCGGCAGCTATCTCCTTGATAATGAAATGCGCGTCGTAGCCCGACAGATTGTGGAATATTACTGGAATGAAGTGAGAATCCTTATAATTCAGATTGCACGTCGAGTGTGCCGGACCTCTGTAACGTCCAGTTAGGTGGCAATGATCGCGCACACGATTATCATTTGGCGTGAATGGTTGTTCGCATATATGACATTTCGCCGCGCTGTGATATGTCTCCCACTCGTCTCGCGTTAGGTCTACCATGCCTACAATGTTGGACAAGATGTTCTTTACGCGATGCGCCAATCCTTTGAGTTCCTCGACGAACCACGCGACGCAGTCGTTATCGCGACGAAATCGATACGCTGATAATGAGTCGTCGTACGAGCACTGTACGTAGTATGCTATACTACATACTCGATGATGTTGATAGGCGTACGACGCGTGTTCCGTATCCGGTTGTGTCTTCTGCAGCACACATTCCAGATCGGCGTACACCACGAAAGGAAGTCGCTCTTTCCTGCTGTGGTTCTTGAAGCTGAGCCACTTGTTGTCCTCGCTCGGTAGTCTGATAGCGCAGTCGTTTACCTTTCGGCAGTCCTCGGTGTGAGACTGCAACTTGTCGCTCGAACTAAAGTAGTGAAGACATCTGCACAAAAATACAATTTTTATAAAATTTTTTACACAAAATATAAAATGATATATAATATATTATTAAAAAATACCTACCGATCACAAATGTACTTCTGACCATAATGCTTGCTCAATTGTGAGCTCACAAGGCGGGATAGATGCTTAATCCACGCGAAATGTCCGACATTGTTGTCTCGCGGATCCTGCACGTACAGTAGATTCACGTGTTTATCACTGGTGTGGTCGGTAAGCCGTATTGGAAGAACGTTTGACGTCTTCTTTCCCTCGATGGTATAGACGTTGACGGATATATCGTTGAGTTGTTCGAATTGTTTAATTTGCCTCAACGTCATTGGGAATTCAATGTCTTGTACATTCAGTACCGTTGAATAATGCGGGTACGATGATTCCCGTTCCGAATGTCTTTCAGCTGGATGCAAGGCGGCTACCACTGACCACGCAAAACATGCATTGTCCATAGACAGCACATTGATCACCGCATGCTTCGTTTTAATGTCTTTAGATAATTCCAGGTGACACCCCGCGCGCAAAGGATTGTACTTGTTGACATTCACTGTCAAATTTAGGATTCGAGTCAACGCCCACCCACTGTCGCGTTCCTGGAACTCCTCGAGTTTCGCTAATGTGGGCTCGATAACATGCCGCTCGTACCACTCGCGCAAGTGCGATGTACTACACAGTTCTTTGTTATCTGTACATATACTCTTATTGTCACGTTTATCACCCGCCACAAACTCTCCGTTGAACGCGGTGTTCACTTTGACGTAGTTATGTTCTTTTATAATGTCTCGCACTCGCTTGCACACTACGCTGCAGGCGTCTTCCAAAAACTGTCGCGGTTCTATATGGTCTATATTAATTACCGCACCGGTCATTATCCGCGTTTCGAAAGCGGCGTTGATTTCTCGCCATACGAGTTCTGCCGCGCGCGTGTCGCCACTGTTACCGGCGTTCGCGTAATCGCCACCGTTATGTATAAATTGTCTTTCCAATCGCGACTTCGCACCCTCGAGTCGCGCTATTCTGGCAACCAACGATTGCCTCTGCCCGATCGAGAGCCGCGGACGTTTGGCACTACTACGAAAGTCACGAGCTCGTGTCTCGAGCTGCTCGATGAATTCCACGCATTGCAGCGCCCATGTGAAATATTCACCCAAAGTAGCGACTTGGTCGGACAGCTCCAACAGATCGCGTTCGGTTTGCTCCAATTGCTCCATGTTTTATCTATTTAGCACAAAGACAAGCACCGTTTCTTCTTGCTCACTGTTGTGAAAAACAAAATTGTTCACGTCGCGAAAGCTAATGTTTGTTTCGTTGACATTCGGCGCAATCTTTAATCATCGGAGCGGGACCGTCGATGTGCGTTCGCTGCCACGGTTGGTTGTAATGTTCGTCACAGCGACGATAAGTCTGCACCTCCAAATCCGCCTTTATATGCTCCGGAAGCTTGTCCCACACGTAGTAAATGTGATCGCCGCACATTTGCAGCAGAACGGTTTTCGGCACGAATTGTAACTGTTCGGCGCTAAAATCGCGAATGTCCGAAGGCCTCGACAGCAGGACGAACATCGTTGCGATTGAGTGATATAAGATTCTCTTTTACAGAGCACTCGCACATGATAATGCAATAACGAAGAAACCGCGATACTCTTCGATCGATGTATTACTCTAAAAAATCTGGCTACTGCGGCTCGACGCGCTTCATCCCTCGTTATATACCCTTTGCTCTCTCTCTCTCTCACTCCAACTGATTTTTTGAAAGATCTTTTCCTTTGTCTCGCGTACTACGTCTTAAAAATAGCGCGAATTTGTTTAGTCTACGCGATAACACCCCCTTTTCCTAGAAAAATATTGTTTACAATGAACATGTCCCGACAGGTTCGATGTGTTATCGGGTCGATTATCGTCCCGATGACGTCATTTTTTCCTTTGTCTTTTCACGTACTGCGTAGATGGATTGTTTTTTAAGTATAAATCTTACTATATTCTCCTCGCACGCATTTCTATTCGAGCCGTATATGCTACGTTCGCCGGAGCATCGGCTGCGTGAATTTACATTCAAAATATCACATATCATAACTTAGATTAGAAGCGAGGCGTCGATGTTCCGATGAACGTCGGCGCTCGTCTTTGTCTCGCCTTTGTAGCGCGAGACGTATTGCGACTATCAGTTTTATACACCGCCATAATAATTTTTCTCTGGCGACTTCTTCAACCGTCATTGCGTTCAGTCCCATTGTGGTTGCGAGCGTGTTTAAACGTGCCGTTCGCGCGGATATAATTTTCGGGATTGGCGACGCGGTTAATCGCCTTTGTTTTGTGATTGTGAGATGGAGGATCGCGGTCGTGGAGTTCCCCCTCGCCAAAATTAATGGTGGAGTTACGATATATGTAACTAAATCACGTAAGATTAAACGGCTGAATGTTACGTGATTACTTTTACGTCTTGCAACTCCACCGTTACTTTTGGCGACGTAATTAATCGCTCTGTGTGATTGTTGAGATGGAGGGTCGCGGTTATGGGACTCCCCTCATTAAACCGAACCAAAATTAATGTTGGAGTTGCAAGACGGACTGTAATCACGTAACATACAGCCGTTTAATCTTACATGATTACTTTACGATATCTTGTAACTCCAGCTCCTCAGTACGAAAACACGACGTCAAGCCCGGGGCCGCTCGTCGAGTCCGCGCAAAGTGTTACACGCACATTTTTTTTTTTTTTTAATAAGTTTTTTGTGTATGGACGTGTTTTTTTGTTTGGTGATTAAACTAAATTTCTTGTGATGTCTCCGCGCAAACCTCGTGTATCTTCTACGCGAACTGCGTACGCGAACGCGAACGCGAACGCGGACCCGCGGACCCCTCCCGCGCGGACCCGCGGCGCGACCGCGGCGCGACCGCGGCGAACGTGAACGCGAACGCGGACCCCCCGCGCGGACCCGCGGCGGCGGCGGCGGCGACGGCGGCGACGACGGCGACGACGACGACGACGACGACGAGAGTGGCCTCGGGGCCGCGGCGCGAGGTTGCATTCGTCGTCCGGACGGCGGCGGTATTCTGTAGTTTTCTGACGCGCGGCGCGGCTGAGTCATCCCCGGTGAGTCATCCAGGTGAGTCATCCAGGTGAGTCACCCCCGGTGAATCACCCCGGGAGTATGCCAAGGTCACCCCCCCTCCCCCTCACCTCTCGTAATCCGATATCCTTGAAATTCGATACCCCCCCCCCCCCTCCCCCTCACCCCCTCGTAATCCGATATCCTTGTGTAACCCGATACCCCGCCCCTCACCCCTCCCCCTCACCCCCCCGCGAAATCCGATACCCTTGTGTAACCCGATACCCCGCCCCTTACCCCTCCCCCTCACCACCCGGGGATTTCCCGTACCCCCCCTCCCTCACCCCCCCTCGGCGCTCCCGGGGCAGAACTCTCCTAGTTATACTACTGCGAAGGACTGAGACATTTCGATATTGATTTCTTTTTCCCACTAACATTTTTATATATTCTTGGTTTCGTGGATATTTGATATGTACTAACGATAGAACAATTTCAGTGTGCCAAAAAATTATACAAAACGTATCAAAGAATTTTTCATGCGACGTGTGCCAACTGCGGTCCCTGCTATTACTAAAAACGTGCAACTTCACAACAAGGATACGGAAACCACGAATTCGTTGAAAGTAAACGTCAGCTACAATCTTGAACAAATCGTCAAAGATATCCCAATCAAGTTTATTAAAATATAATCTCTCGATAGGTTTCAGAAAAGGACGAGAATTGTCGATCAATTCATAATAGTTCCATGACAAACGATTGCTGTACGATAACTTTCATAACGTATACAGAATCAACATGGAGAATTACATTCAATCTTAACACCAACGACTATCAGGTATAAATATAGTGTATATATTGTGTATAATATGTATATTTTTTTTGTAATGCTTTCTAAATTTTTACATTGATACTATTTTAATATTTTTCTCAGGAAATTTAAAAGAAAATTGAATATATTTACACCTTCTGAAAAGGAGAAATATATGAGCGAAATAGTGAAACAAGGTTATCTGTTTAAACGAAGCAGCAAATCGTTGAAAGAATGGAAAAAGAAATACGTCACGTTATTAGAGGATGGTCGTTTAACGTATCATTTGAGCTTGCATGTAATTATCAGTTATATAGTAGCTGTCTACTTTATCGCTTTACTCATTTATGCGGTATATTTACTACAAAAAGGCATTTTTAGGATTACATAAACGATACTAATGGCAAAAAAATACTTTTGCAATACGTTACTGTTATGGTACCTGGCAAAACGCCAAAAGGCTCTAAATCATATAATGCCCAAGGTATTGCTTTTTGCATTCTATGTATGATTAACCGATTTTAATACACTTTATTATTTTTGACAACCCCATTAACAAACCCAACATACCCTTTCTTTTTCCAGAAGATAGTTTTGAATTTTCCATCATCTTCTTGGAGAACAAAACTTGGCACTTTGAGGCAAACAATACCGAAGAGAGGGACAGCTGGATTACTGCGATAGAGCAACAAATACTGTCGAGCTTGCGGAATAGCGACGGCGACAAGAAAAATGAAACTGACGCTTTCAAGATGCACTGCATAAAGAACAAAATTTCGGGGAATGACGCATGCGTTGACTGTGGTCTGTGGTGCGCCGAGTAAGTGGATTTTTGTCTTATTAATTACCGCGCGAATAATGACCCGCGTACATCTCTCCATGATTACAAATCTTTGCTTCAGATCCAAATTGGGCCAGCCTTAATCTAGGCGTTTTGGTGTGCATCGAATGCTCCGGTATTCACAGAAACTTAGGTTCGCACATATCTAAGGTACGGTCTTTGGATTTGAATGACTAGTCGTAAGTATGTTGCAAAGTTTTACGCGCGTTACTAACACGCGTTCGATTCTACTTGTCCCGTATTGTGGATGTTATTTAATAATGTATCTTTAATGACGATTTTAGGGCAAATCACGTAAGCGTCATGCTGGCCCTTTGTAACGATATAGCGAACAGCATCTGGGAATATTGTTTAAATGAAAAGCAAAAGCCTGTCTCGGATTCGTCGAGGGAAGAGAAAGAGCAGTGGATCAGATGGAATTACGAGGATAAACTCTTTCTGCCGCCGATCAAGCCGAACATCTCTTTAGGAAAATTGCTGCTCATCGATTCAATTTGCCGGTAAAGTATCTCACTTATCTAACCGGACTTAGATGTCGATTAAGCGTGAGTGTGTTCCCGCGATCTTACTATCTCCGAATATACAGAGGAGACATAAGAGCCTTTACGTTATGTTTGGCCCGCTGTAATTACGAGGATATCAATATCTCAGTCAGCGCGGAAGATCTGCGAACGCCGTTACATCTGTTCTGCGCGACCGGGAATTTAGCGATAACGTAACTTTTAATATGGGTGAGCGGTCCTTTTTCATTTATTTAAAACACATTTTGTCATTGCCCTGCTATAGCGCCATGTCATCGCGAATTTTGCAGCATAAAGCGAATCCATAAAATTTGGATTACGAGGGACGGACATGCATGTCATACGTGCGAGCTTTGGAAAGAACGCTCGATAATTCGTCGAACTCTATAGAAATGCAGAAGCTACTCGAGGTACTGGAGCAGGCCAGTGTCTCCGGGATGGACGACATAGACACATCTCAGTATTAAAGTTAAAAAAAAGATGTCTTAATCACCCTGTCTGCATTTTTCCTAATACGTTGTCGATACTGTGTACTTATTATGAAAAACCAATGCTTTGTTTAGCGACTCACGAGAAATTTAAATTTAATTTGTCCTAGATAACCACCGAAGCACATTAAAATTGGATTGTAATAACGTTCAACTACCGTATTATTAATTATGTATCCTGTAAAAAGTTTTTATCGCGTGTGACGAACTTATTTTAATATCGATTACGAAATTCACCTCGAATTGAACGAGGAATTTTAAATGCAATATACTTTTGTACATTGAGAATAATCCTTTAAAAGAAAAAAATATATGTACTTCACAGTACGGTTATTTAATGAGATTTGTGTCGATCGCGGAGAATGATTAATAGCATGCTCGAGTGTATTGTCAATGACTGAGAGCGGCCGCTACATACAATGGGTGGAAATTTCTACAGAATCTGTGCGTTTGATTTAAATGTTTTCAAGAACTTTTTAATCGCATTTTGTAAAATTGTGTATTTTTATTTTATATCTTTCTATGCAATTATTATACTGATTTGCTTATCTTAATTTTCCACCCATAAAATTTAATTTTTTTTATATGTGTTCGATTAAGTATATCTACTACTCTTTTATCTGTTATACAAAAGAGAAAATAAATCCTTAAATTAATATAAATGATATCTACAGTTCGAACCTGTAAAAAAAGCTTGAAGAATGTGTGCATCAACAAAACATTTGTGAAATAAAAAATATATGTTTTAATATTTATTTTTCTTTAGAGCATCAAAAATTTGTTATTTGTATCTATAATAACTGTGGAGTTAGCTAATTTATATCTATTGTATAGATGCATCTCATTATCAATACATTTATATAGATCTACATGTAATTATTTCAGAGATGTATCTGCATAAAAGATATAAATTTTAACTTTACAGTTATTATAGATACAAATAACTTCGAGCATTATGGCTATTTCAATACTAGATATGTAACAGTATTTCGGTAGTATATATATTGCAGTTATATACATTTTCGGCAATTAATATAGCAGTTATATTAAATTAGAGTATTTTATATAATTTCAATATAATGCGTTATATTGCTGTTATGTCCACACAATGTCACATGAGTGGGAAATTACAATTAACATATATATAACTGAAACCTCCAGGTTACATTGCACGTTATATTTCGTTTTATTACGCCAATATAATGGCTACATAACTGTGTTTGCTGGGATATTACTTATATAAGGCGATCTTGAAATAAGATCTAATTATGAATACCGGCCTAATGCCCGTTCTAGACTGGAGGATGATCCAGAGGGTTCGTTCCATTTCACGCATATGCGCGCATTTATCTATAGCATACGTAACGTTTACTATACATATACATAGACAATGCGCGCATCATGCGTGAAACGGAACGGACCCCCAGTGTAGACGGGTAAAAATCTTTAGTTTATGTATAGTTTATGTCACGTACACTATAGAAAGGAGGATGAGCCGAGAGTAGGATCATCCTCCAGTCTAGAACGGGCATAAATAAGCCTATGTCCACGATGCTAGAACTGCGTCCGAGTTTTGGTTTAAGCCAATCAACTTGCAGCTCTTACAGAAAAGTAGCAGTTTCATTGGCTTAAGATTGGAGAGATTGCAGGAGAGATTGAATTGAAATTTCACCAGTTAGAGCAAAGTTCACTAAACTTGAAGTTAGTTTTCTTTATTCTGATTGATTAAATTTTAATCCAATCTCAATCCCAATCCGTAGTCTGATCACGGCTTTACGGCCAAAATAATGACCGCTGTTATGCCCAGTGTCCACGATGCAAGAACTGTGTCCAAGTTTCGGTTTAAGCCAATGAAACTGCTACTTTTCTGTAAGAGCTGCAAGTTGATTGGCTTAAACCGAAACTTGGACACAGTTCTTGCATCATGGCACAGATTAATAGACAGATAGCCAAAGGTCCGGGTTAAGACGAGACCAGCATTTCTCACTGGTTTCAGCGCCATACCGTGTAGCGGCCAATGCAGTAACTACGTTCTTAAGATAAAGCGGGTCATTTTCGGACGAAATCGCTAATAGTCGATAAGTCGCGTCGCTATTTTCTTTACTCTTATATAACTATATACAGTTTCGTTATCATCGTTATATTATCGTTGTGCAGATATAATATATGATAAAAAAGTTGCGCAACGACAATATAATGATAACGAATTGTTGTTAATAGTTATAAAATCAGAGCGCACTGATCTCTAAGCCGAGAACTCCGCATGACGTGTTAGAGAGAAGTTATATTATTGTAATCAAAATTTTGTTAGGACTTTCAGCTCTTAAAAGAAATTTGTTATGTCAATTGTAGTTAAAAAGATATTGATGGTTAACATAGAGTCTATTGCATCAAAGTTGCGACTTACATAGACCATTATTTAAGATTCGAAACTATGAAATTTTTTTTGTTATTCAAACTTAAGAGTTTTTCAAGTTGCTAAATATTAATCTGATGTTAAATTCTTATTGATAATTTCTAAATGTGGGAGCCATATAGCGGCCGGATGTCAAAAGTATCATTGATAAAATTGATCTCGAATTGTGTAAGATACGGATGTAAAAATTCTATCATTTTTATTTTTAATATCCGCTATTTTCAATTAACTTTGCCATCTGATTAATATTGCAGTTATTTAAAAAAACCTTTAATTTCGATTATATAATTAAAAAATAATTTACAAATTCTGAATAGTATCTATATGTATGTATTGTCACGACTTTTTCACTCCCGGATCGCTCCGGGGCGTGTGCGCCGGATCAAAAAGATGGAGGAGAGCAGGATGGTAGGCCTCTCCGACGACTTCCTCGCACCTCCGACACTTCGCGAAACGATTTTACCGTTGGGCGCCAGACGCGTAAATGCGTCCGCGAAATCGCGAAAGAAAACCGAAACGAGACGCAAAACGAAACGTGCGGATGTGCGAGGAATTGGCTAGCTCGACCTAATACTCAGGCGGGGATGATGAAGGGCAGCGCGATATTCGGCGGGGTGACAGCCAAAATCAATACCACGAATTTAAACGATTAACAGATCAGAAGTAACATTTATTCAACAGAAATTAAAAACAATAATTGCCAATTCGGCTTCAGTCCAGCAGACCGATCAAAAATTCAAGGACGCGGGCGTCGATTTCTAAATAAAATGAGAGTAACGCGGACGCCAGAAAAACAAGGAAAGTTACGTAACTTGGTAGAGACGCAGAAGGCGTCATTATCCAGCAATTAAAATCAGGAGAAACCACTCTTACAAATCATAGAAATCACGCAGATAATAATAATAGAGTAGTAAACTGACGAATACGGTAGAATATCGGCGCAAATTACGACTGAGTACGACATAACCGGAGTAAACACGAAATAATATCGGGAAATGCCGCGAAATGATAGCGTCTCACGCTCGGAGCGCGTGAACGCAATGTCCCAAGCCGTGCCGGGATTCTGTCGCCGAGTTACTTAAATCTAACGCAAAGCGTGGGCGTAACGCAAATAAACGTCCCAACGCAACAATAATCGAACGCAGTATTATCGAACGAACGCAAAGTGGGATATCGCCAAGGATATCTTAACGCGAAGAATAAGGCGCCAGGGCGCTCGACAAAACGCGAGATACTAAACTAACGCGAGGAAAGAAACGGAATTACCGCGAGTAATACGAGACGCAACGTGACTCTAACTAGAGTACTACATTAACGTGGCTAACCCGTTGACGAGAATAACACGAATCGCATCCTAGTGCGAAAAATCGGTCGGCCCGAACAATATTCTGCGCGAATAATACGTCAGTATCATCGACATTCCACCGCAGTCGCGATTCTAACATCGATATTCGAACGCAAGTAATTCTCGGACGCGAGTACCTCGATAACATAATTATCATCGGGATGCAGTCACACTAACGCGATTAATGCCGTGGCACAATTAAAAGGACGCGAATAACATAATAACGCAACTCACATCGCGTGTGGATCTAAGTCCCGACCGGGTGGCTTACTACGCACCACGAAATACGCATTCTTGAACGCGAAGGTTCGCGAGAAAAGGGCGTATCCGCGAGATCTACGTCGAGGTTAACGCGTTTCCCGCGATCTCCAGGAATCTATGATTTTGGTCGCGATCCCACTGCCACGAGACCATTCCGGTGCCCTTCGCTCTCGTTATCGATCACTAATCACGCCTGATCGGCGAATACGCTAATTATCGCGAGAATTCCCGAGCGAGAGCGCGACCCGGGGAGCGGTGTCGTGGCTTGACATAAGGTAATACCGAGGCAACCTCACCGTAGGCCAGTCTCCCTCCTGAGGGTCCTTGCCGTCGTCCCAAGGGTCGAGAGTATGGCTACGAGAATTTCGGCCAGCTCCAAAGTACGAGAGACGGAAGTGCGAAGTACCAGAATATCGCGACTTGAGGCAAGCGTGTCGAGGCTACCGAGGACGATCCACGAATGCTCCCGAAATTCTCGCTCGATGGCGGAATCGATAGCGTACCCCACCCCGGGCGTACGCGGCCCCGCGAACTATCGCGCGGACCAATAAGAGGTGAGCTCGCAGGCTCGCGGTGTCTCGTCGCACAGGGCCGTTAATTACGGCTTTTCGCAGGGCGCTCAGCGGCCCTTCGTTCGCGCGACAATTTCTCCGGGTTTCCTCCCGGCGCAGCGGACGGGACGTGATTGCCTCCGTGTTCCTCTCTTTCGGTCCGGGAATGGCGATCGTCCATCCCGGAATCCGGTCCTCAGGCGAGGAGGGCAGGTGAGTTGATTTTGCCCCGGCGTCCCGGGACCCTGCCTTCACAGATCCGCCCGTCGCTGCGTCACGCGCCACGCGCGTATCCTCTAGCGCTTCCCTGTGCTCTGCGGCCCGCAAGCATCCTCGAAATCCGCTGGTCGTCGCCAAATTTTCGCTTCCGTCCTTGTCGTCCACTCCGCTACTCCTTGGTCCAATCTCCGGAACTCCTGTTTTTGGTTCGGTGAGGCGCCGCGTAAATAATACAAAATAAAACAGAAATTAATAATACGCAACGCGATTAGAATAGGCCCCCTGGAGATCTCGCATCGATTCGTTGGACCGTCCTCGGGCATAAAAAGGTCGCGAAACCGTGCCTTGTGACGGCGGCGGGGCGCTGCAACGGTGCAGCGAAACTGCCACGTCACAGTATATAGTTGCAACTTTTTGACGCAATAGATTCTGTGTTAATCTCGGTGTTAATAATAATCGTGCATCAATTATATGTTTTTAATCATAAATGACATAAGAAATTTCTTTTAAGAACAAATAAAGGATATATATTTTAATTTGCGGTGCTTCTTTAATATTCAATTTTAATTCAATTCAATTTTTATTTCTCTCCCTTCTCGCGGTTGGAAAGGCGTTTTTTTCAGGAAAACGTTCCCAAAAACCTTTACAATTATAATTATACATTCAGTCATTATCTGATACCTTTTACATGGCGTTTTACAGGGACGTGCCCAACCCTTTACATATTTTAATTCTATTCGAAACCTGACCTTTGGGCGACCTTACACCACTACTATTACCCCCCCCTTCTAGTGTCTTCCCTCCGACCCCTTCTCCTGGTCCGCTTCATGCGATGCTTCTTTAATAAACTTATTCAATTAATTATATTTATTATTTATACCGTGTAGGAAAATTTTATGTTTGTATATTAATTAAAATTTCAAATAAACTTTTATGTAATTTCTCTGGTAATAAAATTAATATTTTCATCAAGTTAAACTGCCAAATACGGCCAGCCTGAACTTTGTTTATCTATATACATATATAATATAGTAACAATTTTTCGTGTGAATTTTAAAAGTATATTCTTTCGCTTCGTCAACTACACGCGCCGTACTTTCAATATTGAAACGCAGTCTGAAACTGAAACGTACAATCACATAATTAAATTGCTAATCAATTTAACAATACCGATACTATATACCCATCTCCACACACACTGCAAACAATGTTACAAAAATATTTTTAATTTATCTATATATATATATAAAATAGAATGTCTGTATGTATGTCTGTTCTTTATATACTCTTAAACTATTCGACCGAATTTTTGCCAAAAGTATATAAAATAGGGGTAGAATTTTCCGAGGAGTGCTATAGAGTGAATAGTTTTTCGTTACCGATCTTTTTGGGAATCGGTATCCGAACTGATAAAGGAATTTTTTTCGATTAAGGATATTAAAACACAAATATAAAGTCGTTTGAAGAAAAACGACTCCCGGGCGAAGCCCGGGTAACCAGCTAGTAGTTTATAAAATTATTGATTATAATTTTTATTTTTATTTACATTTTAATTAATATATCTAATATTTTTAATTTCAGTTTATAAAATTAATGTTTATTTTATTATTAATTTCTTAAATTTTAATTTATTAATTTAATCAAAAAATATATTTTTCACATATCGACTGATATCTTTCGGGAGGTCGTATCTTACACAATTCGAGATTGATTTTACACAATTTCCGTTTTTTCTGCTTAAACGCTCAGTCAGGCAACCTCGAAGCTAAGTGTCTACATCCTATCTTGAAATAGATTACCAAAAATAAATTATAGTTGTAAAAATTTTCTCGTATTTTCTCGTATTTGATACTCGATAGATACGACTTTGCACTTCAAAATTATAATAAAATGAACAAGATACGACATATTTATTTTTAAATGACAATAATAAATGTTATTTAAAAATGAATATGTCGTATCTTGTTCATGTGATTACAATTTTGAAGTGCAAAGTCGTATCTATAAAAATTGCGTTTTTGCGTTTGTTTCCCACGAATAATATCAAATTAAACAATAAAGCTGTATTTTAATTCCAAATCACTATACTTTTGAACAGTAAAGCAAACTATCTTGTTTGTTGCTTATCAACAAAACAAAAATTTACGAATCCTGTAAAGTGACAGTTTTTGAGATACGATCTTCCGAAAGATATCAGTCGATATACGATAGAAACAATAAAAAATATGAACAAGAAAAGATTTTGTCATCGTTGAAATGGAATTCGAACTTGTGAAGATCTATAAACGACAAAACATTTATGTTATTAAGTTATTGATTATTTTTACTGCCCAATCTATTATTGTAAGTATATGCAAAAGTTAAGTGAAAAAGCAAAACAAATGTAATGCACAATATTTTAATGTATGTTGCTTTTTACTATTATATTAAGTGTTATTTGCAATTGGGAACAAAGTTCTTTGGAAGTTTTAAACATTATCGCAGGTGATGACCATTACATGATTTATCGGGAAGATAAGTACAGGAAAATTTTATAATTTTAAAATATTTATTGTTATTTTATAATAAAATTAACATTACATTTACATTCTCTCACTTTATCAAGAGACACGGTAGTGTCTCGCGCCAAGTACACGCGGAGCGAGACCGCACCGTGACTCTCTTACGCGACGCGACGGGTTGCGAGTACCCGAGATGTTGAGATCTCGATTAACGAGTGAACGGATCAAGTTCTAAGTAGGCTTGATCGATAGCTTGGGGTCCAATTAGGGGGGGGTTTCTCTCATAATATTCCGCTACGTGCCCTACGAGCGGAGATATTGCGACGCAAAGTCCAAATGGGAAATTTTTAAAATACTACTTCTTCTTCTTCTTCTTCTTCTACGTCGACCGTCTCTCATGCCATATCACGTGATCAGAGAAAATGTCCCTTTCACTTTTTCGACACTGGCGGCGCAGGTATCGCCAGTTTCGATATCGCGCGCGTATTTCGAACGATCTAGTAGGTAAATTAATAAAGGTCGATAAACTTATCGGTCAGAAGAAAGATTTCTATTTATACATATTAATTCTTATGAATCAAGCTTGAATTCGATGTTTAGGTATCCCAGGTTGCCGATGACGAGATACAGATAGTGCGCTTCATAGTTTTCGGTGTCCAGGTGTAATAATACGTTGAATTCGATGTCTACGTGTTCCAGGTTGCCGATGACGAGGTCCACATAGTGCGCTCCGTAGTTTTCGGTGTCTACGTGTATTAATACCTTGAATTCGATGTCCACGTGTTCCAGGTTGCCGATGACGGGATCCAGATAGTGCGCTTCATAGTTTTCGGTGTCCAGGTGTAATCGTACGTTGAATGCGACGTTTAGGTGTCCCAGGTTGCCGATAACGATGTCTAGATAGTGAGCTCCGTAGTTTTCGGTGTCTACGTGTATTAATACCTTGAATTCGATTTCTAGGTGTCCCAGGTTGCCGATGACGAGGTCCACATAGTGCGCTTCGTAGTTTTCGGTGTCCATGTGTAATAATACGTTGAATTCGATGTCTACGTGTTCCAGGTTGCCGATGACGAGGTCCACATAGTGCGCTCCGTAGTTTTCGGTGTCTACGTGTATTAATACCTTGAATTCGATGTCCACGTGTCCCAGGTTGCCGATGACGAGATTCAGATAGTGCGCTTCATAGTTTTCGGTGTCCAGGTGTAATCGTACGTTGAATTCGATGTCTAGGTGTCCCAGGTTGCCGATGACGAGGTCCACATAGTGCGCTCCGTAGTTTTCGGTGTCTACGTGTATTAATACCTTGAATTCGATATCTAGGTGTCCCAGGTTGCCGATGACAATGTCTAGATAGTGAGCTCCGTAGTTTTCGGTGTCTACGTGTATTAATACCTTGAATTTGATTTCTAGGTGTCCCAGGTTGCCGATGACGAGGTCCACATAGTGCGCTTCGTAGTTTTCGGTGTCCAGGTGTAATAATACGTTGAATTCGATGTCTACGTGTTCCAGGTTGCCGATGACGAGGTCCACATAGTGCGCTCCGTAGTTTTTAGTGTCTACGTGTATTAATACCTTGAATTCGATGTCCACGTGTCCCAGGTTGCCGATGACGGGATCCAGATAGTGTGCTTCATAGTTTTCGGTATCCAGGTGTAATCGTACGTTAAATTCGATGTCTAGGTGTCCCAGGTTGCCGATGACGATGTCTAGATAGTGAGCTCCGTAGTTTTTGGTGTCTACGTGTATTAATACCTTGAATTCGATGTTCACGTGTCCCAGGTTGCCGATGACGGGATCCAGATAATGCGCTTCATAGTTTTCGGTGTCCAGGTGTAATCGTACGTTGAATGCGATGTCTAGGAGTCCCAGGTTGCCGATGACGATGTCTAGATAGTGAGCTCCGTAGTTTTCGGTGTCCAGGTGTAATAATACGTTGAATTCGATGTCTACGAGTTCCAGGTTGCCGATGACGAAGTCCACATAGTGCGCTCCGTAGTTTTCGGTGTCTACGTGTATTAATACGTTGAATTCGATGTCCACGTGTCCCAGGTTGGCGATGACGGGATCCAGATAATGCGCTTCATAGTTTTCGGTGTCCAGGTGTAATCGTACGTTGAATGCGATGTCTAGGTGTCCCAGGTTGCCGATGACGATGTCTAGATAGTGAGCTCCTTAGTTTTCGGTGTCCAGGTGTAATAATACGTTGAATGCGATGTCTAGGTGTCCCAGGTTGCCGATGACGATGTCTAGATAGCGAGCTCCGTAGTTTTTGGTGTCTACGTGTATTAATACCTTGAATTCGATTTCTAGGTGTCCCAGGTTGCCGATGACGAGGTCCACATAGTGCGCTTCGTAGTTTTTGGTGTCTAGGTGTAATAATACCTCGAATTCGATGTCTACGTGTTCCAGGTTGCCGATGACGAGGTCCACATAGTGCGCTTTGTAGTTTTTGGTGACTAGGTGTATTAATAACTTTAAATCCGAATGTAGGACACGTAGATATTGAATTTAAGGTATTAATACACGTAGACACCGAAAACTACGGAGCGCACTATGTGGATCTTGTCATCGGCAACGTGGGACACCTAGACATCGAATTCAACGTATTATTACACCTGGACACCGAAAACTCTGGAGCGCACTATTTGTAACCCGTTATCGGCAACCTGGGATACCTAGACATCGAATTCAAGCTTGATTCATAAGAATCGACTTAAAAATTCCCTAGCGGCAGAACTAAAATTATGTCATGACATAATAAAAATTCGTTGAAATAAAATTATGTCTAGACATAATAAAAATTGGATGAATTAAAATTATGTCTGACATAAAAATAAGTCCGCATTTTTATTATGTGTATACACATAATTTTAATTCATACAATTTTTATTATGTGTACACATAATTTGTTTTCGAATGAACGTAAAACGTATTTGTTACAATATCTATCCATTATTGAAAATCGATATGCGCGACAAAAGCTCTTGTATATCATTAATTATGTTATTATTTATTATATATATTTCTATCCATATACTTTCAGTATTATTATTGTTACATTAGAAAAATTATTAGCATTTAGGATACGAATCTTTTTCCGTTAATTTGTAAAAGTTTCATGATTAAAAAGATCATGTCGTATTATTAACATACCTAAGATTTATAGAATTGTTATTAATTTTATTATATATCTCAATTGCGCGAATCTTAAATATGTTTTGTAAAAATTATGCATAATATTCCTATGCAAGGATACTTGTTCAATTATTTCTTCCTATTGCATTTAAGTATAGAAAAATATACAATTTCTATGTGTTTGCACTTTATATTTAATGAGCAGGCAATTAAATATATGTATAATATGATTCAATTTGCACTACGTTTACATGACACCGTTAATCGGGTTTTATAACATCGGTAGTTGTCAGGAAGACCAATCGTAATCATTCTTCAGAAGAATGGAATAGTTGTGATTGACTGGCCTAAGAACTACCGATGTTATAAAACCCGATCAACAGTGCCATGTAAACGTATTACTACGTTTACGCGGCGAGGCTATGCGTTTACGCGATGTAGTAACTTACGATAATTCACCTAAATTATCATAACTTACGATAATTCACTCCGCGTAAACAGGGGTGTCTAGCCGTGACTTAAAGTACGATAATAGCAGTAACTTACTCAAATTAGCTAATACTTTCCTTGCTAATACCTCGCGTAAACGGCAAATTTGATTGAGTGCAAGACAGTGCAAGAGTGCAAGAGAGTGCCGTACAACAAACCCCGCGCGATATTTCAAAGTTACTTTTTATCAGTGTCACCTGGAAGTATCATTAATACGAGTGTCGATAAAAAGCAGATGACAATTGCAGGTTAGTTACATTATATGAACAATAATATGATATGATTTATAAAAATAATAAGTAGCAATGTGCCCCACAACCGTAACTGTCATTATATTACGCATGTTATGTACTATGCATTGAGGTTAGAGTGCTGGTTACCACATTAAATATTTTTATAACTTGACATTTATTGCGGCTGAAAAGCATATTTACATTAATTATAATGTAGAATTTGAACTGATAACCTCTAAATCGTATTACGGACCGGAGAGGAATCTAATACTTCGCGAATGCGTAAACGGCTCTCAAAAAGTATCGCAGAATACTACGCACGCGTAAACGGTAGAAAATTATGTAAGTTACTACATCGCGTAAACGCATAGCCTCGCCGCGTAAACGTAGTAATAGTTATATACTTTTAAATCTTTTTCTTTTCTAAAATTCAATCAATTGAATAGCAAAAACTACGTTATCATATTATATACTTTTGGTACGTAGTGTGCAAATGTATTTTGAAATGAAGATTATATATTTTCTACTGAATTATTTACACACATGTGCGGTTTCAGAGAATCATTTTTCGCCAACTCAAATATGTTCCTACTCAACTGTCAAAATATATGAAAGAAAATTTTATCTAGTTGTGACATTCGTTCGAATTCCCGAAATAATTTTCAAGGATGTGAGTACAAATATATATATCGTACTATTTAATATTTATAATTAATAGAAAATTATAAACGATGCGTTATGTATGAGAAATTTGACAGAATTGCTTTTATCAAATAGAATTAATTTGTGATTAGTTGAAAGAAATAAAAGAATAAACAAGTCAGGTAAGTTTCAGACACGTGTTACAGGTGTCCATCTGTAATTATCAAAAACATCGATACCTGTAAATATCGGTACATATACAATTGCGAACAACATTCAGTAAGACACGCGAATAAAAATAAATAAAAAATTTTACAGTTAACGACTTATTAACATTAATCATGCTATATTGCGATTATGTTTTATGTTGAAATTAAAAAATATATACAAGGTGTACAACTAAAAGGATTACAGATTATTATTTTTAAAAAACTAAGCAAAATATTAAATTGTTGTTTTCTTTAGAAATAATAGACCGTAACACTTTCAGCTTCATACCTTGTATATCCTGTTTATAAGATTATAAGATATATTGTTTATAAGATTAAGATGCGTAACACACTACAAAAAGGCGTGATATCCGTACAAAATTACCTTTTTAAAAAAAAAGGTAAAAAAAGGCGCCAAGTACGCGCATAGTAGTGTATATGTATTATGTTGTTACCTTGTTATGTTGTTACCTCGAAAAAAACAGAGTTGTAGTATTATACCTCCAAATAGCTTTACCCTGTACATACTGTTTATAAAATGCGTAATACTACAAAAAGGCGTGATATCCGTACAAAATTACCTTTTTAAAAAAAAAGGTAAAAAAAGGCGCCAAGTACACGCATAGTAGTGTATATGTTGTTACCTCAAAAAAAGAGAAAGTGGTAGTATTATACCTCGAAAAAATATAAGTAACAAGTGGTAGACATAATCTTTATATCTCGAAAAATCTCGAAAAAATCTAAGCTGTAGTATCTTTATTTCCGAAAAATTATAACCCAAGTGATACACATCACAAAATTATGTTACCTTATCAAAAAGAAGAGTCGCGTTTCAAGTGATTTATTACAATTACAAAAAAGAAATGATATCTCTTTAAATTACAGCGCCAATTACAGAGAGAACATATATGTATATTGCCTCAAAAAATAAATGTTGCACTACTTTGAAAAATCTTTACATTGTGTCATTAAAAAAGAATGTATGATAACAATTTTATAAGAATAAAAAATTTTATTTAAATTTCACAAGGGAATACAAGATATTTAAATACAAAGTTTACATGTGTATTTTTTAGTGGTCACAAAGAATTACAGAGGTAACAGTACAAAATAAAAATATTTTATTAAAATATCCAACGAGGGAATACAATTTGTATTTAAATACAAAGTTTATATATGTATTTTTCAATAGAATAAAAGATTTAATCACAAAGAATTACAGAGGTAACAGTACAAAATAAAAATATTTTATTAAAATACATAAATTTTTCTTGTAAAAATACTTGGCGCTGCTAGACCTCAAAATTTTAAATAAATAAATAAACTTATTCTATACTTAATTATAAGCCGCATTATTCGCCGTCGTCACGCACACCTATATCACTCGCTCGCACATACACACCACGCTGATAATCATTTTGTTACTCTCGTCGCATTCTTCTCTGAATTATTTTTATTTATTGTTGTCCTTATTTATTTAAAATTTCGAGGTCTAGCAGCGCCAAGTATTTTTACAAGAAAAATTTATGTATTTTAATAAAATATTTTTATTTTGTACTGTTACCTCTGTAATTCTTTGTGACCACTAAAAAATACACATGTAAACTTTGTATTTAAATATCTTGTATTCCCTTGTGAAATTTAAATAAAATTTTTTAATCTTATAAAATTGTTATCATACATTCTTTTTTAATGACACAATGTAAAGATTTTTCAAAGTAGTGCAACATTTATTTTTTGAGGCAATATACATATATGTTCTCTCTGTAATTGGCGCTGTAATTTAAAGAGATATCATTTCTTTTTTGTAATTGTAATAAATCACTTGAAGCGCGACTCTTCTTTTTGAAAAGGTAATAAAATATACATGAATAAAATGTGTCGTGACATTTTTGCTCCAAATATTTAATTAATATATTTCTTATATTTTTTTTCATTTCTTATATAATTATCATAAGCAGTTTTTATTATTCAAATAAAATGCGTATGTATTTTTTACTTATGTGCATGTGTTGTGACATTTTTGCTTTATTTATTTCTTATATATTTTTTCACTTATACAATTATCAAGCGGTTTCTAGTAAGCAGTTCAAATAAAACACGCTCGCACAATGAATATCAGACGTTTTCCACGAAGAACAAAGCTTTGACACGGAGTAAACCTACTGTTCTCTTATACTGTGGTTGCACCATAAAAAGTATTCTTTATAGTTCTCATTGTCAAATGATTTTTTTTTAAATTTTGAATTCCATTTTAAATGAAGGAAAAAAATCACCGGCGCAACATAAAAAGCACAACAAAATCGAGAGTTTTTTGTGATCCGAGTTTCGGAGTTTGATGGCGCGTGCAAGCTAAACGACTGACTTATTGACAATAACTGTTTGGATCATTATTACAGATAATTTTACGCTTTACCACAAAAAAAGTATAGTTTGTTACCCTATTTTGCTTAGTTTTCGAGATATTTGAGAAAAAAATAACAAGGATTAAATTGTTTTAACAATATTATAAACAAAAAAAGTCGCGTTTTTGTTTATAATATTGTTAATAACTTTTTATTCCTCGTTAATTTTGCAAAGCAAAATAAATCTCACTTATATAGCACCCCAAATTAAAGCGATTCATGGTAGTTGCAACTTGGGAAGATTAATTGGAAGGTTTGATGCCTAATATGACTGGCCTATTGTCGTCCTAGAAAATTATTTTAAAATTATTGATATAAATAATCATAAAATCTGAAGTGTGTGTGTGTGTGTGTGTGTGTGTGTGTGTGTGTGTGAGGGGGGAGGAAACAAAGGAGATAAATATTTTAATAAATTATACATAATTTATAATTAAATTGTTATTCGTTTCTTGTTATTGTTATCTTATTGCACATTTGCAATCTTATTATTACTACACGTTTACGCGAGCGTTACTTCTGTAGTAACTTACGATATATCACTCGTTTACGCGGAGTAAATTATCGTAAGTTACTACAAAATCCCGTTTACGTGAAGGAAAATCCCGTTTACGCGAAGGAATTATCATAAGTTACTACAGAAGTAACGCTCGCGTAAACGTAGTAATGTCTCTTATTCTTTACGTTTTATATATTTCGAAAATATAGTACAATATTATTAATTAAACCTATATATCTTATTGTCTTAGCTTTAACTACTGCTGGCCGCAAGCGAGTTCCGACTTTACTACACTTACTATAACTTTCAAGATGATAAAATATTCAATGAATGTGATACCTGGTCGATGAAAGTAGCGCTATATGTATATATAGAGTAGCGATCACGTGAAAAGTGAAAAGTTTCATATAACTATTTCTTTCTATTGGCGTTGAATAGAAAGAGATAAATTTTTCACTTTTCACATTTCCGTCCTAGAGAAAAAGATACATGATCGATCCCCAGATCTGTTCTTGGTGGCCATTATGATCACGTTACATATCATGCTGCATTCGAAGCTAGAAGAAAAAAGCTGGAAATGTTTTTGTTTTACTCATTCTCACGTTTCTTTACTTACAATTAGCTAAATCTATCGAGAACCGAAATTTGAAAGTGTGTACAGCGGCAACGTTTGTCGCGACAGAATGTCAACAGAAATAATATAACAGAATCTTTTAACAGAATATAATGAAAGATCGACTATAGATACCGGAGCAAAATCTGTTGTTTCGTAATAATTTAAATAATAGTATTCCATGATATATAGAATATAGTTATTTGTTATTTAAATAATAGTATTCCATTATATATAGAATATAGTTATTTGTGCAACAAGTGCTGGAAGATGAAAATTCACGTTTTCTTATTAAAATCGTCGTTTGAATTTATCGTTTTTTTGTTCACCGGCGATCCGCGATGTCAATGGCATCGAGATCGATCAATTTTTATTTATAGAACGATCCTAGAGGCCCTCTAAACGATCCTATTGATGTCATCGACATCGCGGATCGCCGGTGAACAAGAAAACGATAAATTCAAACATTTCAAACGGATTACCTAAGTCTAAACGTATCGCAGTTGAATACTTCTTAGATTTGTAATACCCCAGCGAGAGTTTTTGTTCTTCCATAACTTTTCTATTTATTCCGTCTCGTATCGAACCGTGCGCGTTACCAGGAGAGAAAAACCACGCGAATCGCCGGGGATCGCTGGACGTATGTGTATAGGTACATACATACATGTAAAGGCGTAAATATGCATCGCCGAGGGTCAGGCCGTCAGGCATACGGAGTACGGAGCACCAAGGTGCACGTATCTACTCGCTTCGACCTCGACCCGTCGTGAGATATAACACGGCACCACGGCCCGCACGGGCGTATATTATGTATGTATATGTGTACATACATACATACACAACATACAGTACCACAAGTATATACAATATACATATACCGTGATAGTACGCCTGAGCACGCCTGAGTACGCCGCCGGCCGCGTCGAGTCCACGTCCACGTTCGCGTTGGTTGCGCCGTCTTTCTCGGCATTTTTTTTGCTCCGTGTACGGCAGATCAGCCAGAATACTGTGTTCTCGAGAATCTCGAGTATCATACTATACTTATTCTGAGACGCCGTCGTTTACGTTTATGTGCATCGATCGTACCAATGGATTTAGTCCGAATATATAGTACTTGGTACGCGTACTAAACGGTCGGTGTAAACTAACAATAGGGGTACTCAAATAAGTTAGAGTTTAACGGTTTGACAGGTTATGTCGGGTTAAAGTCGGGTAAAAAATTAATTTTTTACACTTTGGGCGCGCTACGCCGCTACTCTTTAAGGTTATATGCAAAATATATAAGTGTCTTATTAACCTATCACATTAATCTTTGGGTTAAAAGTTCAAAAATCAACTTTTTACCCGACTTTAACCCGACATAACCTGTCAAAACCGTTAAACTTTAACTTATTTGAGTAATATAAGCCAGACGGTCCAGACACAGCCACCCGCAGCCCGCAGCAGCGCGCAGCGCGCGGCGTCGTGATCATTGGTGATTTCGTCGCGCGTTTTATTGCGTCTTTATCGCGTGCGCGAACGTGTAGGCGCGCGCGCGCCTACAGATCTTCGTGTCATGTCGCTCACGAGATAATGCTGGGCAGGCTGGGCTGCTGCTCGGCGACCGTGTTCCGACGTTGGACGAGGACGAGAGTGAAAGCGACGAGGTTAGGCACGCGCGATTTATATCAATCTTCGATCGACGTGTCATTCGTGTCAAACACGAACGCAAATGGCGGCCGCTGCCGAAGAGGATGTGTCCACACTCGGCGAGCGGATCGACGAGCTGAGCATTTTCGCGACGGAAGACGACGAGACGACGGCGGCCAGGACCGACGGCAATGACGTGGACGTTACGACGAGGAGTTGCGAGCCGCGGCTCTGGGGCTTCGAGACGCGAGAGCTTTACAAGCTCGCGATCAATTTCTACAAAGGTGAGCGCTTAAAGTTACTACTCGCGTGGTATGTACCTGTGCCACCTCGTCGCGATACAACGCGACCACATTTATTTAGATCAGACATTCAATTAAACATTAAACTCAAACTACTGCGTTAAAAATCTTTCATGTTCCTCTATGCAAAATTTATTTTATATATATATTTTCATACTTTTCCATTGCCCGTGCTGATTTTTATAACAAAGAAAAATGAATGAATTCCGATAAAGATTTTATTCTAAATGTTATGTATTAAAGATAATAATACAACTGAAAGATACGTACAGCAGTTTCTATTTTCTTTGTCAAATAGTTGCTAATTTTAAATGGTATATTTTGTAATAAGAATTGTCAAGTATAGATAATGTATATATCTATATAAATTTTTGTGAGCACTTTCAGATTTATAAAATGCACTTGTAAAAGTTTTTTATATAAAATAAGATTAGAGTTCTCCTGTATTCAGTGTATAAGTTGTAATATGTGTGCAATGATCATCAATTGTCGACAACAATTATCTTGTTTTATCATGAAAAATGAAATTATAAGATTCTGATATAATATAAATATGAATGTTGACAAATGTACTTAAATATATGTTTAAGATGTAACAAGTGTTAAAAGAATATGTAAATATTCGATATTGTAAATTTGAGATGTATCAAGTAAATAAGTTACATTTAAGAAGTATCAGAATTTTTGACAAAATTATTACCGAAAGATTTATTTTATTTAGAGAAAGAAGGCAAAGCTGTCCATCTCTCTTACGAGGATAAACTGAAACTGGTGGCGTTCACGCAACAAGTAACGCATGGAAAATGTACAGCTGAAAATGCACCACCATTAGGTGTCCTGGACATGATCGGAAGAGACAGGCGCTTGGCATGGCAAAATCTGGGAGATATATCGAAGGAGCAAGCGATGGAAGGATTTATAGTATTGCTGGACAAACTTTGTCCTTTATTTAGGACTGTAGTTGAAGCGCAAAAAAGAGATTTTGAAGAGAAGCAACGGCTTAAGAGAGAAGAGGAGGCCAAAAAGCTGGAAGAGGAAAAGAAACTTAAGGAGCTAGAAGAGGAGAGGAAGAAGCAGGAGGAAGAGAGATTGAAGGAGGAAACTCAAAGGAGGCAGATTCAGGATGCTTTGAATCAACAAACGTATTATCAGTTCAAAATATACGCTGAGCAACAGTATCCTGGCAATCCAGAGCAGCAGGGCGTTTTGATTAGGCAATTACAGGAACAGCATTATCATCAGTACATGCAGCAACTTCACCAGAACCAGTTAGTTATTGAGGACCAAAATGAGGAGAAAGAAGAGGAAAAGGAGAAGACGAAGAAAAAGAGCGTCCAATCGGAAAATGTGACGTGCAAAAATGACGATGACGACAATGACGTCAACAACAAGGATGA
>JASTWP010002597.1:0-39904 GCA_030770255.1 Temnothorax ravouxi | reverse complement strand
TCTCTCATCCGCAGCCCTCCTCTCGTTTCGCACTTTTTTTAAGTGGTACCGGCATAAATCACACTCCCTGGAATCTCTGGTCGAGCACGAAACAAACACATAAGTATATGTTATATTTTTAACACAAAATTTCAACAAGAACTTTTTTAACAAAAATATACAAAATTTTTTACTACATATGTACATTAAGTGAAAAATTCTAAAAAGCAATAATAATTAACTTGCAAATTGTGTTACAATAGTATTACGATAATCTTCCGCGTCAAAAGTAATTTCCAAACATTTCGGTGGCCCAACATTGATTTTCTATCGCTTCAATTTACTTTAAGGCAAAATATTTTTCACATAAAAGACGCTCTTTCTCTTTCTTTTTCTCTCTTTTTCTTTCTCTTTCTGTCTTTCTTTTTCTAAATGAACGCGATTATGGTTGCTTCGTATTAACAGAAGCAATCATCGAGTTCTCTCGGTCGCGTCTTACAAAACGACGCGCCCAACGTAAAGAACATTTATTGGAAGTTTAACGGCAGGATGCACTTTCAGGTCAATAAATTTGCGTGATGTGCGCGCCGTCACTTCGTCGGCCGGTTCAAACGGTATTCCTATAAAATTTCTCGCTTCGTCTTTCCGCCATTGAAACCCGGTCGCCGGTTATACGAGACATTCGGAGACGAATCCGCCCTCGGGTTACTCGATCGGGGCGGAATTGCTCGTAAGGCGGAACTGGAACTCTACGTCGCACCCTTTTTTTGCAGACACGGCAATCTTCGGCGGCGGTAAAAGATTCAATGAGGTACGGGTCGGTACTACGAGCTCGTCAAGTTTAATGTCTTTATAATTGCGCGGTTCCCTCGTCGCCCGCGGACAAAACGAGCCACGGTTAAACCGGCGTTTTCTTGCGCTGCTGTCTGTCGTCTCTCCTTTCGGTGCAATCGCGAAACGAAAGGGAAACTCGCCGCTTGTGAGTTGGAGCTTGTTTCTTACCGTTTAATTATCTCGATGCCGTTTTTCAAGGAAGCTTTTGTAATAGCTTAATAAAGTTTCGGCGCTCGTACTTTCTTTTACGGTGCTCATTGTCAGATAACGCTACTTGACGTATTTCTAGTTTGTCGCATCGTGTAGTAGCGTATTTAAACGTGTTATACTTTTTTTAATTGTTATACTTGACACGGACGATGTTTGAGAATAATTTTATCTTAGCACGGTGTGTAACATTAATCCTTTAGCTGTATGAACACGTTATATCCATATGACTAGCAAGGATTAGCCACTCGCAGTAAAAACAGGTAAAATTTCCAGCGATTAAAGCTTGTCTCTCATATAATTTATGACATCGCTGTTTTACACGGATATAATAAATTAGGGCACTTTGTGTCATAATTACAGTGTGCTACCATTTTATTTGTCGTTCCAAACAATTAAAATTTCAAACAATTAAACTTTAAGTGAGCGCAGAATATAGCTCTTCGGAATTCTTCAATTTCTCAAGCAGAAGTTTCACGGAAGATCAATCCACAGAGTTATTCTACATAGAGAATTTTTAACGAGAAGTTAACGCGTAACTTTTAATAATAGAAGATCGAGAAGCAATATGTTATATAACCAGCGACATAAAAATAGACACGCTGTACATTATATTTCTGCGCGTTCCTGAAATAACGGCCATATATAAGTTCATGGCATAATTTAATTTAAACCATAAAGTCGAGTTTCACGACAGGTTGAAAGTACTTTGCATAGTATTAGCCGTTATTGTTTCATTTTTATGCTCCCGCGCTCTCTTTGGACGTCTCGGATCACGAACGATATAAAACGATTATTTCCTTGCCTTTCGCGAAGGATCGCGTCTCTTTAGCCTTCATTCAATAAACTCACGCTATTATTTTATGTATGTCTTCTCAGTCGCACCAAACTTTTCGATATTCCGATACAGAGAGACCTCTCGGATAATCGAAAGAGTTTCTTCGCCTATTTAAAATTCCACATTGTATACTGACTCTTTTTTCCTATTTATATTGCGACATTTAAATAGCGTACAACGCGTACACAAAATGTCCCGAAAATTTACCGAGTGCAATAAACATGAAGCGAAATTGTCCGCTCAAGGAAATGAGCTTTTTGTATCGCGTCGGGAAATGAGACATGAAAAAGAGAATCCTTTTATAGTTCGCCGCGACACTTGCGACGAAGCTTGGGAATTCGCGTGGAAAATCGCGCTCTCGGCAATCACGGGGAGGTGCAAAATTTTCCGTTCCGCATTTTCCGTTGTGTTCCCGGCGTTTGTGAAAACGAACAATATCCTGCCTGATTGTCCGCCGCTGTCCTGCCGAGAAGCATAATTTCCGCCCTGCGGAAAATTCGCGAGTCCGCTTCCCGCGGAGGAACGCGCGCTCTCGCCACAATGGCAGAATAACGATTTTACGCCACCCTTAACGAAGTTATATCGGTGATCTCCGAGTAGTTCCTGCCTGCGTTTTCTTAACTTTCTTCCTCCTAACCCCCCTGCTTTCTGCCCCCCGCCCTCCTCCTTTCATTCAGAATCGACCTATTGTTTTGCACGCTACGTTTTATTCCGCTTATTTGGATACTCTCGCGAAGTCAGTAACCTTTTCCTAATTACATTTCCGACTCTCGAGTCGGAGTTGAATTGCATAATTATTGCGAGATAACGGAGTCGCCTAGCTGTTGTTCAACTACGATAATGGCAACAACTTGACAAAATAGAAGAAATCTGTTCTTTAAATAGTTATCTTTTTTTACTCTTGAAAGTTACCTCCTTCATTATGGTTGGGAAGTGTCGGATATAAAATATGTTAATTGATATGAATATATTAAATGTCAATTGTCAATTTCGGTGATGTACGAAAATGATCAAAGAATCCACAATTGGGAAAAAAAACTCGAAAGAAGGAAGAGAAGAAGGAAATTCGATAAATGGCGTGTGCAACATTAACATTCCGCCAATGTATATTATGATAGAAACTAATATCTTCTATAGCATTGTACGTGCTAATGAATACAAGTGTAACGTTGAAATACTAATGAGTGAAATGGTCTCTAACAACACGCGTCAGCCTCATTATATCCCTTTTTATTGCATAGCTAGCTCGTTGTTTGCTAAATTCTAATACCACTGTAGCGAATAAACCGTTAGTTTCTCTCTAAACAGAGGGACTCGTAGTAATACTTGCTTTCGCAAAATCCTCTCTTGTGCCTTGATAATCATAAAATAACAACCTACGTTGTTGTTGCTGGGGAAACTGCCGACAATCAACGTAAGATGTCTTCATCGTGTCTATCCAATTGGCGACTCGTTCCTCTGCTTTCCCCTCAATTATCATACGCACGCTTTTACTCGATGATTTTATCCAATACACCAATACGCAAAACATCAATTTTCTACTGTGCTATTACCACTTTTTTTATTAGTAGTATATTACTTGTTATTGGATATTTTTCTATGATGCGTGCTAGATTGCCGATGAAATATTATCATCGTTCTTTTTCACGATCCGGAAATGCTTGTTTCCTAATAACGGCGAAGTAACGAGCTTAATCCACCGTAGCAGCGATAAACTATCGGCGATCCTCGAGGCAAGAAGGCCACGCTCCCTTCTTGCCTCGACAACCTTTTGCCTCGGCTTTTGCGTTGGTCCTGCTCCCTTTCACCATCTATACACGGATGGCACGAGCGAACCGTCTCATTAGCCGAGACCTTATATGGCGCTCAATTAAGATTTTTACCAGTCTTGGGTAGGTAAATCCACATAATGAACACGCGAGCCACGTTGGCGACTCGACGGAGGAGAGAAAAGGCTTTATGAGAACACGGAGAAAGTTAGGTATATAATGCATGGCTTGCTCAGATTTTTTGCGATCGACCGATTTTGCATCGGCGGATGCATTTCTCAGAATTCTGGCACGCATGAAAGTATTTAAATATGATTTTCTATAAATACATAACTTTTTGTTTAATGCGTGATTTTTTAATTATATATTTTATCCTAAATATTTTGCCGCGCGCGCTTGCAGATATTTTATTTTAATATCTATAATAGCTATAACGACAATATATATTTTGCCAGCAGCGATTTTACCCATTTAATAGAATGGGGAAAAAAGCTTTGATTTTTTTATAAATAAATTTAGTAAACGACTAAATCTCGTTAACGAACGTATATAATTATTAGCGTGTCGAACGGTAGGGAGTGATTATTTTATGTTGAAGTTTCCGCTAGAGCAACAGTTGTAATTGGAATCTCATCAAATATAGTACTCATCTCCGTGCATTCACGGCTTGTCTTCTCCATGCGACTCGCAATCCGGTACTTCCTCTTGTTTCCATCACAGGCTCGTGTTAAGTCCAAGAACCATGACCGGCTTAAACTTCATTCTCAATGTCTCGCGACGGTAATCTCAAGACGAAGTTTATCTTGCTGCACTATGCATAACGACGGACACAATAGGATGCGCTATTCATGCTCAGAAGATTAAAAACATTAACTAAATTTATTGCAAGTTCCATCATTCGCTGAAATGCTAAAATACTGGATATTACCAAGGAAAGAGGAAACTAATATTTCCTGGCTAATTTAAGGAAAGGATATTTACAAAGTAACATAAAAAAATCATGTTTTTTCCACTTTTTTTCACAATTTACATTTTATTATATGAAGAAGTTTTTTAAAGAAACGCATTATATTACAGTTATATGTTTTCTCATGCATTTTTATAATATAAAGAGTTAAATATAATATTACTTAGGGCGTGTTTAATGAAATTCCATACACACATAGACCGTGTGCCCTGCCGTTTTACACGTTCCTTTTTCCCCCGTGGATTATTGTGTCCAGGCTTGCGCTTCGAATTTCGATTCATGTTTCAACAAGCTTTACTCGATAGTCGAGGTTGCACGTTTTCCGGCGCACGCGTTAGTCCGCGACACAAACATCGGTCTCTAACAATTATTCGAGGACATAGCACGTTCAACCGACTTCCGTCTGCCGGTCGAAATTATCGTGTGTGTATATATTTTGTTTTATTTTACACACATACAAACACACACACATACATATATGTATATTATTCAATTTTATACATATATATATGCATATATTATTTTTATTATAATTATAATTTTATATATAAAGCCATATGGTGGAAAAGCAATTGGTGCGTTTGATCTATCGTTTCTCCCCTTCACTGTCAGCCTCCTCACCAATCTCAAACTGTCGATTGCCATGCCATTTCTGCTCTCTCCGCGCCGTTTTCGCCATAACGTATATACATCCCGAGCGATTTATTGACTTAGGTACTAATATGTACGTACACTTAGGTAGTATATGTTGGTATAGATACTGAGACCGACGCGGCGCGGTGGCGCGCGGCGGCGGACGTCGCAGCTTCTCGATGTTACCCCCGACGCACTCGAGTTCCGAGTAACGACTGATGCGAAGGAAGCGGAAGCGTTGCGATCCGTGTTCATCTCTGCCCGCTCCGTCTTCGCTGCTCCCCACTTAATGACTGAAACGGATACTAATTAACGACTATGAAGATGAAAGTCGAACGCAGAACGTTTACCTCGCGTCATCCGTGTGCTCGTCGAGCGATCTGATATTATCCAGGCATTTATTGCGTCGCACATTGGCGAACTCCGCGTTTTGCTTGCGCGTCTCGACTGTGTGCGTTTACGCGGAAGGCCCGATCGATCATTGCCGCGCGTCTTACTGACTCTCTCCGCTGTTCCAATTTCTCGTGTAAGTATATACGTTTGACTTGAACGCCCCGATCTAATTAGGGGAACTAAAAGAGCACGTTGTTAATCAGCTTTGAGGTCAAAGTAAGCGCGGTTTTCCGCAAAGTCGGCGTATATCTTCAGGCTGCTGGCCCATTCTGGTTATAATTGAAGAGCTTATCTTCAAACTATTTTATGCTCCAAAGCTTTCCGGGAAAACTTCGTAATGCGTAAATTTTATTATTTGGTTTTTTTTTATGTTTAGAACTGCTTTGGAACGATTTAATTGTGCGAATTGAAATATTTTTTTTGAAACACGATACAACTGAGGCGTGAAACGCTTTTAAAAGATTCGACAATATGGGTACATGCTCTTAAAATGTTTGAATCGTGAATTTCAGCCTAGCAAGCTTTCATCTTTCAGTTTCTGCGACACTACTTTTGTGTATTAGTTCAAGAATACTAAGTGTCTACCCGAAAGCATCGTTCACTCGCGCGATACAGC
The DNA here is from genome assembly GCA_030770255.1 of Temnothorax ravouxi. Taxonomy (NCBI): domain Eukaryota; kingdom Metazoa; phylum Arthropoda; class Insecta; order Hymenoptera; family Formicidae; genus Temnothorax; species Temnothorax ravouxi. The sequence goes on along the minus strand of JASTWP010002597.1, from coordinate 33,668 downwards.
TTAATTCCCGTAGCGTAGCCGAGAATCGATCACAAATTAACTGCCAATGCAACTCCTCTCCTCTCCATTTGCTTCCTCTTCTTCGTACATATCAACCAATATTTCATCGATTTAATGCACGCTCCACTTTCTCGCACGATTCGACTAACAATAAGTTTCCGGGAAGCTAAGCGCGGCCGGCGCCGCAATGCATAAGCCACTCTCTGTAGAACAGAATTAATAACTGTCGAATTATTAAATAAGAAAAAAGTTCCTTCTCTCTTGTGTTTCTCGGGGTACACGCTCCTTTCCTCTAGGTCGCAAAATCTTGCGAAAGTACGGACGAGCGATAGTTAGTCACCGCGCGGCTTGAATATTCATAGGAAAGGGGGATTGTCGGGGCGCGCGCCCTGTCCCTCGGCGGGGGTTTATATTCATGAAAAGTCTGAAAAGCTTCGGTGGACATTACGCAATTTTAATACGTCGCGCTAGCTTCTACGAGAGAGATAGGAAAGAGAGAGAGAGAGAGAGAGAGAGAGAGAAAGAGGACGATGACTCCGAAAGAGCGAGGTTGAATCTCCGACTACATCCCGGCGGTTTTGCTCCGTAAATCCGTATTACAAATTACGCGAAAATACGGTATTAAATATCGTTCATTTAGAATCTGTGCGCGCGCACTCTCTTTCTCTCTTCCTCTCTCTCTCCCTTTCTCTTTATATATATATACATATATATCCCTAAAATGCCACCCGGGGTCCAGCGGAAAAATGGAGCTCATGCTCCCATTGATGATAGTTGAGTGATTGACCTACCCGGTTGTACACTTAGCAGTACTCAGTTTACTTAATTTTTTATACTATGTTGAAATTGAAATTTTAACAATATAAGTATTTTATTCTCTTTTCTAAGCCTTGAACAACATTGAAAATAATTTTCATAACTATCAAAAAATCAATGAGTAAGGAGACATTTTTCATATGCTGGGGTCTTTCAGACCCCATTGTGTCATTTACGAGATTCTTGAGAGGTGTGGCATTTAAGGGATATATATACACATCAATTTTTTATAAAATTTTATACATTTTTTAAATAAAATGGTATATAGAATGGTATCTATATATATATATATACCATTTTCACGCGAAACATACGTTTTTCGATATGAGAGACACGTATATCAGAGATATTCGTATTTTGAATAGGGCGAATCGATGATTTGGCGTGAAAAAGCAACGAGAAGAGGACAACAGCAAAAAATAAATATCATTATATAACGCGTGAAGCTCCTCTGTGAAAATATGACAGATTTAATCTCGCTTTATCACGTTTGTAAGGAGTGCATACATTAGAAATCGTTCCTACGATACTACATCATTTCAAAGAATTATTTTTGATGGACATAAAAGTGAGTGCGCATTTACTTGGAGATAAGCCGGTTCTTTTTAAAAGCTGTTCCATTTCCTCTTTTTTGCCGATAGAATTCATTCGACAGCTTTTATCGAAATTTCTATTCAGTTAGACTGTTTGACGGGCGGGGGGGGGGGGGGTGAGGCGTTCATTGCTCTCCCAGTGCCATTCCTTTTCATTAGTCACGATAGAGGCGTTAAACGCTGAGTTGTAACCGCGTAATTGCGGAAAGACTGTCCCCGATGTTGTTTTAACCGACCCTAATCCCTCTCGTTCTCGTCTTTCTTCTGCCGACACAGTACGTCTTCGTGGTGATGGCGGTGCTCGTTCTGGAGGCCGGGGTCGGCGCGCTGGCGCGCCTCTACGAGGAACAAGTTGGCCCTGAATTGAAGATGAATTTGAACCGCACCTTTCTCGAGAACTATTCCGTGCGATCCCGGGAAACCGCGGCCATCGACCAGATGCAGAAAGAAGTAAGTACGAGTACCTCACATCGCATCGGGAGGAATTTCTTTATCCGTTTCTCAGATCCGTACGCACGCCCGTTTACGCTTGAAAAGTTCGCCGTCGAACAATTGCTAACAGAATAGGATGCGCGCCGACCGCGGCTATTCCGAATTCCGATATCGCGAACACCGATACGCCACACTCTCTCGGTATCTATATCTCGTTGTCATTTTTTTCCCGTTGCATCTCTGTATGTACACGCTGCGAATCCCAAGTAACGTTTTTCGCGTGGCTTTGATTCGTGGTGCGCTTCATGTTGTTACGGTGCTACCAGAAATACGCAATATGATACCGGCGTCGAGTATTTGTTGAAAACGTTTCGTATGGCTTGTCAATACGTAACACGATCGTCGTCGGCAGTGTCCTTCTAATCAGGAAACGCGGCAGCGTCTCGCGCCAATTCACGCATAGCGAGGTCGCGTAGAACGCTGATACACACTGTGGATATACATAATATTACATATATAACATATATATGTATATACGAGATCCTGAATAAACCTGGCTTACATTTTTGTTATCTTATTAACGACTGAACCGATTGAGTTTTAATTGTGCTTAATAGCTGGGGTTTAAATTATATAATTAAAAAATAGCTGGGGTTTAAATTATATAATAAGTGTTTTTAGTTTTTCTCTCCGTGCCTTATGAACAAAGATATTACAATACAAAGTCCAATTTAAGAAACGTTTACGTCGCCTGCGTTGATTCTCGTACTTTCAACATCCAGGGAATAATAGCATTTCCTTAAACAGACATATTTATTTTTTCTTTTTATTTTCTCTCTCTCTCTCTCTCTCTCTTCTCTTTATTACTCATCTATCTATTTAACTAAAAAAGAAATATCTGTACAAAATTACTTTTTTAAAAAGTTAAAAAAGTGAGCCAAGTACATACTCGTTATACTAAACCCATTAAATCGTTTCATTATTTGTACAAAAAATTTGATATCAAAAACTTTTTTAAAAAGATAATTTTATACATCATTGGGTGACGCGGCCGATTTTCGCGAGCGATTTTTCCTTGACGAAAATATAATCCCGTCGATTGTTTAATTCAATTTAAATCGGTGTTCGTTATTTTTTTAACACGGTAATGGCAGTAGTTTCAACGCTACGTGCTCTTACCCGTGTCCTTGATTGGAAGTAAGCCACACCCGCGTCATCTCGGAGTTGCTCGACATTAATTTACGAATGCAGTCGAAATGGCTCGGTGGCGGCTTTTGTGCCCGCGATATCACGTGGCGGGCACTTTTATTTATGTCCTCCGCCGACGATGGCACTCTCTTACGAGGACCTTACAACAGTAAATCATCGTTATCGCGTCGCGGAACAGTTTCCGCCCATTCGCTATAAATCGATTAGTGCCACAGTGAACTTGCGGCGAACAACTTTGCGGTTTCGTCTCATTCTTTTGCGAGGGATGTCGTCGCTTTGCGCGAGTCATCTCCCTCCCGAATGCACTTATATACGTCCCGCAAAGATCTAAACGAAGATTTACGTCTAGATCGAAGTTGTTTGTAATCGTAAGATTATGCTGCTCGTTATATTTGCAGGATTAACGGTGGTGGTAGTGGCAGAGGATTATGCCGACCGCGTACATATTGCCGTTTCAAAGGGATATTTCCATCGCGTAGGGAATTAATCGCGTGCACGCTGTCTAGATCCACTTTATGCGAGTGCAGCATCTTGATTTGGATCAGACTTGTAAGCGTACCTATACACGTGATGCGATTTACGGTGCTGATAATAGCGCGGGAGAGCTAAGTCGATCCCGCAACACCCATTGGCCCTGATAAATCGAGCCTTGTAATTTCACCCCCTTCTGTCGGATATCCCATTGGCCGACCGAGGATTTTCGTTTCCATTTCTTCACGCCGACCGAATCCGCGATGGCGTTAACCCCTCCCCCCTCACCTCCTCGTCTTCGCCGAATCTGGCGAAACCGTCGGGCAAGCGGAAAATTCAGGATCCGCATTTTATTTATACACAGAGGATCTACGTGTACAAGCATTTCATTCCGTTTGGGAAATCGAATTTCACCGCGACAGCGGGCTCGTCGGGGAATTTTTAAGGCGACTTCGCGAACGGAAATAAATGTCTCGCATACGTCTGTACCTGATGGTAAACGCGCACCGAAAATCTTTTTGATGCGTATCTCCCACGAGGAATATTCACTAAAAATTTATTCATCTCTACGTTTTTTCCATATTTTTATATATTTTCTTGATTTGGACTTTATCTTACCATTCAGGACAAAGTTGAACGATTTTCTTATCAATATCGAACGACATTGTTAATGCTAAACGAAAGAAAATATTTTCTTGTTTACATAAGATTCGCGCATCCTTTACACAGTTCTTTACACGGTTGTAAGAACTTACAACGCGAAGGTCGCAACGAACGTCTACGCGTATACACATTGAAGTGCATTTCGTGCCCTTTTTTCGGAGAAAAGATTTCTTCGATCTTCCTCTTTTCAGACATTGGTCCTTCGAATCACCCGAGAACATCCATTCAGAAGAGTAAATAATTGATCGCAGTCGTAGACGTTGCAGCAAATGCTGCTCTAAACGAGTTTGTCAAATATCTCTCTTCAATTTTTATTTCTACCTTGCTCAATTTGCTTGGTAAATCGAAATTTTAAAGGAGGAGGATTATTTATATGGAAATTATATCAAGATATAGAATTTTTTGTTGTGAAACATTGTGGCTATTAATAAATGAAGAAGCGTTTTATAATGCTAGGCTCTTCTGTAGCTAGTCCGGCCTCTAAACTAGTCCAGCGCTTCTAAGACGACGGGGACGCCGAATTATGCGTGTTCAGGAAGGAAGGTGAAATGCGTTGACCGTAACGCCTACGCGTATATATAAGGGATCCGTAGAAGTGTTTATCGCGACTAATGGTTCCGGCGCGGGATGAATCCCACGGGATTACGTGCCCGCATTAAAGTTACCATTTAACTTACTGCTGCCGCCGAAAACACGTTTCTCACCTCCATTAATCTGCCCCTCTTCATTCTTCATCGGCAGCCCTCTCTGGCCCCTCGTTCTCAATGACTCCGCGGTGCCCCGTATGACACGTCCCCTCTATCGTTATTATCGTACGCGGTTATTATCGTTGCTATCGCCGCTATCATTGTCCCCCTTCTTGCGTCCCGCTTATATTTTAATGCACGCATCGTAAACGGATCTGGAAAAATAGGAAAGATAGGCCTGTCGTTACAAACGACAAACTCTAATGCAGCTTAAAACCTTGTCACTTTCTTTTTTGGAACACGAATTCTTTATATAGAAAGATTATATGTTATCAACATTGTTAAGAAATACGATGTTACGTAATGTCCCGTGGTCGAAAGTGTCATATTTTTATGTATTTTTCCGTGAATTTTCAATTTAATTTAATTTAATTTAAAGTCACAAAATTTTTAATTATCGAACCCATTTTCTCCTTCGTTGCGGAGTAATTAAAAATTTCTTCGATAAAGGTGGCTGAAAATATATTTACATAACGGAAGCATGGCATGGAAATTACTCCATCTGCTTTTGTGCGTCTTCCCAATATTATCGTGAGAGACATTATTATTGAAATTTGCAGTTCAAATGCTGCGGTGCCTTGAGATTCGAGGACTGGCTCGTGAGCGAGTGGCACAAGGACGAGGAGGTCCTCAAGAACGGCAGCGTCGTACCTGACAGCTGCTGCAAGACGCCGACGTTACTTTGCGGGAAAAGGGATCATCCCTCCAATATTCAGTACACGGTACGTCTGCCGCGACTTCTCCTGCCTTCCTTGGCTGATTATCAGACGTGACATTAGCTTAAATTGAATACCGTTCAATTTATCTCCTTAGAAAAAAAAGTCGTAACTCTTTTCCTTAAATAAGATATTAAATACCAAATATCATATTAATAATTTACAAATTTATATCTTCAACTTATAATTTAGATAAATAAGCTTCTGTTCTAATATAAAGTAACATAATTTTTATATCGATATTATGTCATTTCAGGGCTGCATTTACAAGTTCCTGGAGACGACGAAGGACCACTTGATAATCTTGGGCGCCGTCGGACTGGGCCTGTCGGTCCTCGAACTCTTCGGCATCGTTCTCGGGTCCTGCCTTTATATAAAGCTCAGGCACGACTTTGACGACTGAGAATTACTTCAATGCCCCGAGGGCAACAACAACGGCCAGTCGTGGTGCAGATACATGCAGAACAACCCGGAGACCATTTGATCGTCGGAGTAGGGGCGGAGGAAGAATGCGCGATTACAGCTGCGGGATCGTACGGATGAAAGGGTACCATCCTCGGCTGCGGACTCTCGTTTACCACTCTCTCCCCCCAACGCATTCAGAAAGGTATCAACAAGTGAAAATGGAGGTAACGATAAAGAAACGGCGCCGCCTTCGTCGATCGTTGCCTCGCTTCCCGCGAACTTTGCGCAAATTACGTGATCACGGAGGACAATCAAAGAGGGAAGCGAAAGTTCCCAAAAAGGTAAAATCACAAATTGTAAAAATCAATCCGACGACGTCTCGGATCGCGGTCTGAAGGCAAAAAGGTGCTTCTGATCGTTGAATACTTGTGCAACGGAGCTGGGTTTAAAACTCGTGCTCATTGTCGACGATATTAAATAGATTTTTTCAAAGACGGTGTCATTACGGGATATAAGAAGACTGAAAAAAAACTGAAACGTATCACGAAGATTGCTTCCAAAATCGATCAGCTTTGTTCGTGCCTTCGTAATGATTTTTTTCTCAATGATATTGTCTTTGTTGTGTTGTTTCAGAATTTTTACGAGCTCGCGGCAATGCGGCGACAGATTTTAAATCCAGCTTTAGTGTCATTTTGAAACAACACTCCCACGCAAGAAATTACAAAGATGGCAAACAGTTTTGATAAACAAGCGTGGGCGCATTTTTTGGCGGTACGCAGGACCAGTGTAATTATCTCGAGTATGTATCTAAGGTCTTTCGCGATCAATGCAGCCGATCGACTGCGCGACTCACAACTAGCCGAAACTGTAGTTCTCGCTGTCAGTGGTGTTTAAATATTTTCTGTGGTATTTTTCCAACGAAAAACAAGCCTAGATCCTTTTTTATATAGCACATCGTCAGCCCACGTTGACGTTAATTACACAAGCTCTAATCTTCTCCGCCGAATGTATAATATTTTACAAACTCGGCGAAAATTTGCACGCGCGAAGGCGCCGACCCCACTCGATACTGCCATTGCAAATTTGCACAATTTTCAATCGCGATCTAAGTACCGATTACATCGTTATAAGAGCCATGACAAAAAAGAAACTCTTTCGCGTTTCTAGGGAAAAGCTACGTGACTGTCTGACTTCTCCCGCGTAACAATAAGATCTGATCGAGTCGAGTAATGTCAATTTTCCTGCGATCGGATTGCGCGCATTATCGAGTTTAGTTTACATCTCTTTTTTTTCTCGGCTCGCGCAACTGCGTCGATGGATAAATAAATCGGAAAACCCACCTGTGGCATGCTGGAAGAAAAACAAGGTGTGCTTTTGCGGATCTTTCTGATCAACTAATAAGTACGTTGGGCCACTAACTGAATTACTTTGTGTATTTACCATTATTAATTCTTGTTAATCACTTATGGGCGAAACAAACTTATACTTTTCTAAACAATTAGTTAATCATGTTCGCTTAATATAAAATAATTTAAATAAACAGGGCTGGCGAACAAGCAAGGTCTTTGTGTTTAAAATATTATATTACAAATTCCAAACATATACAAACGTTTCGGCCCTAAATATGGCCTTCATCAGTGTGCAAAAACAATTATAACCTTGGTCGTTTAACAGAAATTAAATAATTAACAGAAATACTGAAGTCTTACATCGATATGGATTAAATTATACATATCTAGCCGCATACAACAGACTCGCTTACGTTCCTTTATTCATGTGAATCAGTTCCATTTCTCACAGCCGCCGGTAAAACGCCGCTAATTCCCTTCGTTCGCATTTAGGAGCAATTCGATCTTTCTCTAGTGTCCATAAGTCGGTCAAGGGATCCATTGTTCAATAAAGTGTTAATAACATCTTCCAAATTCTTTTTATGGAACTGTGGGTGGGACAAAAGGATGATTATATCGGTTAGCCATATATATTACATCTCTTTTACGACATAGTGGGTGGTTAGAATTGAAATTTAAGTATCCACCAGAAAAAGTGGGTTTATGGAAGTGATCGAAAATGATTCTGTTATCCTCTATGATAATAGTGACATCCAAAAAATTAAGCCTGTCCTCTCGTCCGATCTCGTAAGTAAACTGCAACCGTTCATGTAAAGAGTTGAAGATCTCCAAAGTATTGTTTATTTCATTATGCGGAGCATCCATTGCTATATAATAACAATTCTACATAACAATAGAAATGTCGAACATAACTGAGTTGTTTGATTGCAATTTCCTCGAGATCGCACATGACCAAATCCGCTGCTATTGGAGACAGAGAAGAGCCCATCGGGCTGCCAAAAATTTGTTTGTAAAATGTTGAAAGAAAAATACGTAGAATTAAGAATTAGTCGGATTGCAATTATAAATTCATTAAACGGAATGTCTGTGTGCTCCGAAATCTTACTCCATCTTTTTGTAATACTTTCCATTACTAAGTCTGGTCGGAACATTAGTGAAAAGTGAAACGACATCCAATGATATTAACCTATAATTAGAGTCAAAGGACATGCCATTTAATTTGTTTACTAAATGGTAGCTATTTTTTATATGATTAGAAGATTCCGGAACACTTTTAGACAGAATATTCTGTAAAAACCATGCAAGCGTGTACAACGGGCTAATTTATAAATGACACTATTATTCTGAGAAGATTGCCAGGCTTGTGTATTTTCGGCAGTCCGTAAGCTCTCGGCAAGATACCATCACTACAATTAAGTCTTGTATAAATGGAATGATCTATGTATTACTTTTTCTTCTATCTTGTTAGTAGAGAACGCAATAATTCATTCGAAAGTTTTTTGATCGGATCTCGGATCTTTATCAATTACCTCGTAGATGGAAGTGTCAGAGAGAGATGATTCCATATTTTTTATGTATTCAATTCTGTCTAGGGCAACCGTGACATTCCTTTTATCAGCTCTTGTAAAAAGGATGTTAGGATGTTCCTTAATGTATTTTTTAGTTGATGTTATTCATCCCGAAATTAATTTATTATTGTGACTGACTGGCGGTTTCTGATTAGAAATTTTGTTAATTAAAGATATTGATTGGTTCCTGACTGCTCCTCAAAATTGTAAACTCATTTTTATACCGAGTTACAAATAATACGTACACAAATGTGCTTCCTGAAGGCACCTATAATATAATCTATGTTTGATTTTTTAACCGGTTATTAGCGTGCTACAGCCACTTCTTTATAAATGTTCCAATGTCATTCTTAGGAACATTCTTTATTTTTAAGATAGTTTCGATAATGAGTTGAGAACTTCGAGTACTTTGAAATTTTAGTGTGTTCTTTTGACCAGACCAAGAATACTTCAATGCTAGCTCATTTGACATCAAGAAGCGCAATGTGTATATATATATTCTTCTGATATCAAATCTTGATTAATTTTTTGATATCTGAAAAATTAATCAAGATTTGATGAAGAAACTAAGCAAAACAAAAAAGAAAAACAATTTGCTGAAAAAAAAAGTAAAGCAATTGCACAAAAAAGGATAACAGTTACGTTAGGAATAACTTTCAGGCTTTATTTTGGTCTACCACGTCTTTCTTCTTTCTGTTGGTTGCCATCTTATTACTTGTTTGGGCAGTCTCTCATCTCCTGTACGGCTTACGTGTCCGAATCAGATCAGCTGTTTTCTTTCTATGTCTTCTGATATTGAACCTTCATTCGTTGTTTGATCACTTCGTTTCTAATTTTGTCTCTTCTAGATATTCTCAGCGACCGTCTAATAGCATCCATTTCGACTGCTTCCATTCTCCCCTGATATTTCTGTGTTATTCTCCAGGTTTCTGCTTCATATAACAGGTTACTCTTAGTCAGCGTTTCATATATGTTAAACTTTCTTTTCTTTCTCCTTACTCCACAGTATCCCATTTTAGACAAGATGTGGCTCTCTTTGCCTGTGTAATTCTACATTGGATTTCCTGTTCGTCCGTTTCTGAATTGTTAAATGTCACTCCCAAGTACTTATACTCATTGCATGGGGTGATTTTTTGTTGATTTTCCAGTTCTAGTTGGGATGCTTCTGAACCTATACATAGATATTTTGTTTTTTGAAAAATATTATTTATTTGAAAAAATATTATTTATTTGAAAATTTTGAATGAGCACCTTGTTTTCCTTCCACCATGATCTGACGTAAACACGATGACCGGATCGATCTGTATCCGGCAGCGAAGACAAGGTGAAAATCGACTTGATAGAACTGCAAACAGTGCCTTGATGATATTGTTAAGCTCAGAGATATTTTAGAGTATACACGTTAAAAAGAGAGAAAAGACGTCGTAAGGCGGTGTAAATTATTAAAGAGGAACCAGCGGATAGAACGAAAAGGAGAGACTCTAGCATGTAATAAACACACACGAGCAGCATGTATATATCCGTTGCTTCGCAAATGAGTACAAGCCTTTGCATGCCCCCCATAGCAAAATATATCGCCAAGATATTTGGAAGATATCTGAATAATAGAATATTTGATTCTGGAACACCAAGATATCTGGAACTTGTCGAGATATCATGAGAATATCTCAGAGACATCTGCAAGATTATAAAAAGCCATGATAATTTTATCTCAGATATGATATCTGATTCTGCATATATATCGGATATCTATGCCTCATTTAAAAGCAGATATATGTTATATAGGGTGCGGAAAAACTTTGGTACGTAACCAAGCGGTCCAAATCTTCTCAGATTGTTTTATTGACTACGAATAAACTTGAGTTGATCTTCATAAAATATAAGAGTTAACTGTGAATCGGCCATATATTCGTATGCAAATGTTGCAGAGATATCTTTTTTCAAAGATATAATGTGATATCGAGTAATGATGCCCTACAGATATTTTGTAAATATCTGAAAATAAGATATCTCAGATTTAACTTAAAATTGTAGGCATAAAGATATCTGGTTATATCTCAGATATATTTTGCTGTGTGGGACATTATTTATGATAAACGCTTTCATCCGCGTCGAAAAACGAGAGCGCGCCGTTCGAATCGGCAATTGTAAGTTACAGAAATTTTTCCGCCGATTTCTACGAATTGATTGTCCTCTCCCCGCACACCTCCCTCTATTGTGTCCCGTGCGAATTTTGATACACAAGTTATATTCCGTGATTCCAACACGGTCGATCGTTGACAATTACAACCTTGCAATTGCGGATTCTACCGATGTTCTCGCGCTCAAGAAAGTCTAAACATATTTTACTACTGTACCTTTCCCAGACAGCACAAAGATGTCTAAAAGATGACAAATTTTCGGCTTAGATGTCTTAGAGCTTAAAGTCGATTAAAAAATGACTAAAATATTACTTATGTCCCACTAAATGTCGTCTTATAGCTGAAACTTATAAGATAACTAAAAGACATCTGATATTAGACATCTTTTAGCCATCCTTTAAAATTGTATTGTAGACATGTTTTCGTTCTTTATATTATATATAAATTTAGTTTATAAATGAAAAGTTTATGTTAATAAACCTTAAAGTTATGGCCAGTCTACAATGAGTCATCGTTAGTCGTTGGTCAGATATCGGAAGAGAGTCGGAAAAAGTCATAAACGTGTGTCATAAGACGATCGGAATCTGTAATCGGCAATCATAAGCTATTGGCCAAATGTCATCTCTTACGATCACCGATTACAGGCTTCCGATTGTCTTACGATACGCTTATAACTATTTCTTCCGACATCTGACTAACGACTAACGACTCATTGTAGACTGGCCATTATAATTTCAAAAGATATTTTTATTGTAACGAAAGAACATTTTATTTCAATGAGTATTCCACCGAGGGTTAGAATCGAGTCAGAGTCGAATTAGGGTGCAAACCCATCCACCGGAACGGCGCCGGCGTACGCAGAAAATCGCGGAACGAGAGCCTTGACCAATTAGGGTGCAAACCCATGCAGCGGAACGGTGTACATACACAGAAAATTGCGGAATGAGAGCCTTGACCAATCACAAGTGTTTCGTGATTTTCAGCGACTTTCCGCGGTTTTTAGCGGATAGTTTTAATTTTCTTCGCGGAACTGCGCAATTCCATATGTGTGTATACACACACATCATAAAAATAATAAAATAAAAGTGATCAAACTAATCAAGAAATTGATAGGTGACTATCTTCGTGTCATAACTTCACCATACGGTAATCTATTAACAGTATCGATGGTATCGGTTAGGTGTGGGTTAAATATGAAAAAAAATCATGGGTCGAAGATAAATGATTTTGTGATGAAAATTAAGAGAAAAATTCACAGATGGTGTTGAGATCAATGTTATGGTTATAAAGAAAGTGTCGACTTAAGGAGAAATATTTTCATGCTTATGGCGTGCAAGCTACTAAAAGGTTAATTTTGCGGAGGTTGCGATTTTACGTTTGGATAAGCGTTATAATTGATTTCGAGGGTAAATATTGCATCATATAAGTAAAGATAGAGTCAATATTTTATTTTGTTAAACATTTTTTTGTAAATTACTAAAAATACGTTAAATATAATGATGTCTATTCACTGGTGTGATTTTCTAACTTTTCCCCAGTGAATGAACATGTGGGCTTTATTTTGGTGAAGACCGTTCAAATATTAAAATAATAGAATTAATTAATAGAATTAATAGAATTAATAGAATTAATAAAAATTGTTAATAATAAAGGGGTTACCGATTTCTGTTAAAAAAAAGTTTACCGAAATTTTTTAATTTTATTATATTCTTCAGTTTTTTCTCTATTTCTATTTCATATATAATTCTTTAAGGCCGGTATTCATAGTCGGGTCTTATATCCAAGATCGTCTTATTAGCATCTTAAATCACTTCCTCTATGAGGAAGCCAAGTGCAAATTTCTAATTTGCACAATTTTTAGGTTTTCTTTGTGTTATAATTTTTTTCTTCTTTTTTGTCACAATCTTGACCGGAGTAAGGCGAATCATATGCTCTACATTCATCCATCCCTTCAGGCACAGGTGCCGGAATCGTGGTAGGATCTGTACGTGCTAGAATCGGGGGCACGGTACAGAACAGGAGGAGAAGCATTGAAAAGAAACCTACAGCCATTGTCCTTAGCCAATCGTCGATGTTCGGTCATCGGAACGTCATTCACCTGCCATTTGTATAATTTTATTTCACATGCGACACATTTTATCTTGTCTTCTCCAGTATAATAAAAACCCGCGGCCGCGAGTTCCTCTGGCTTTATATATGAACAAGGCCAATTTTTTTCTTTAAAAGTGTCAAATAATATGGATAAACAACTAACATTCCGAGGAGATTATAATGTGTTATGAAAACCGTTCCAAATTTGAAATATAAATATTCATCTCATGTAGAATGCATATGGAGAAAAGCAGAAGCATACATATCAGAATAAATCCACTTTTTTATGTTGTCTGCTTCTAAAATAATTCAAGTATTTATGTTCACACATCTAATCCTAATCTAATACTAATCTAATCCTAATCTTTCTTTAACTTCCATAATTTTACTTAAAAATTCAATTTCTAAATTGGCACGCTCGTATGGAAGTCTTCGAAGGCCTTCAGCCAATCTCATAACAAAATGATACACACCATCCTCTTCTGAAGGTTCGTTGACAACTGTAGTACTAACAGCCTTTTCTAAACGATCTTTGTCTTCTTTGTCTTCAATTTTCTTTCCTACAAAGATATAAAAAATACTATTATAGTAAATAATTTTAAATTTGAGGATGTTGAAAAAAAAGGGAAGTACCACCGTAATCGATGCCTTTTCTCTTCATCGTCCTCTTCCGCTTCATCGTTTTTACTCGCGTGCTCGAAAAGGCCCAATTTTTGTGAATATTTCTAATTCAATTAATTTCTAATCGATAACAATCAATATATATTTTCAACATTTTTATCATAGTTGAAAACTATTGAATATGATTGATATTAATTAAAAACAAATATAAATCAATTTATTCGTTAATAGGTATGGAGATTTACTTTAAAAATAAATATATTTAAATCAAGATGGGTTCCCATGATAAACCAGGAACTGATGAGCACCCATCTGGAAATTTTCAATAGTCTTTTCTTCTTCTTCTTCTTCTTCAGGCTTAGAGCCTGTCTTTCCGACTAATTCGCCTCTTGTGATCCGGATGTCCAACTGTCCATCCATCGTTTTGGGGGTTTTCCTAGGGGTCTTCTAGATCCCGGCTTTCCATCTCTCGCGATTCTCGCCATCCTTTCCTCCCCATCCTGGATACGTGGTTATTCCATTCTCGTCTCCTCTGCCTCACCCACCGGACGACGACATCTTGGACACCGCAGATTTCCCTGATCGTCGCACTGGGTACTCTGTCTCTGAGTGTGTGCCCCGCGATGGCTCGAAGAGTCCGCATCTTTGTCGTGCGGACCAAGCTTTTGGTTTTCTTGGTGTCTGCTCTGATGGTCTCCGCTGCATACATCATAATTGGTCGAACACAGGTCAGGTTTTATAGATCTTGATCTTGGCTTTCCTCTTCATATGTTTGTTTCGCCAGATGATTTCTTTTAGGCATCCAGATATTCTTGCCGCTTTGTCGACCTGGCTCTGGACCTCTTTCCTGTCCTGGCCAGAGGATATTTCGACTCCCAGGTATTTGAACGACATGACCTACTCAATGGTTTCCACTTCTTGGCTATGTAGCTGAAGTTAACAATAAATATATATATAATTGTAAAAGTGACGTGTGTACTTGACTGTATAAAATATTTCATTAGAAGGACCTACTCAATGGGTTCATTGTTTACGGCCAGCTTGCACGAACAATCCTATCGGTGATGATTTTCTGAAACAATTTGGTCAGTTCCGAGTGAAGGTCTTTTCCTCCATATTTCACCATCTCGTTGTGCAGTTTATCGAGTCCAGGCGCCTTCCTGTTTTTCAGCGTCTTGGCGAGGGATTCCACAAGCTCGACTCCGATCTGCATGTTTGTCGCGACCCGGTTTAGCGACGCCGCTGGTATGTGGTCGTCGCTATTCTCCCAGAACAGCTGTCTGAAGTAGACCATCCAGTCCTGTTTGGAAATTTTCTGTGACTGGACAAACTCATTCACTTCCTGTTTCCTGCGTCTTAGCATTCCCCACACCTTCCTCTGAGCTCCATATAGATCGTGCTCCATATCAGCAATGATGGTCGCGCAGTATTCTTCTTCGATTCTCCGCATTTCCGCTTTTACGAGATTTCTTACATTCTTGTATCTCCGTCACTTTTCATAGGTCCTGTTATTAAGGTATTTGAGGTATGCCTTCCTCTTCTCTTTTGCCAGTTGCTTTGCCTTTATCGTGAACCACTTTCCTTCTTCCTAGTGCCTCTTCTCCTACTGTAGTCATATTGAGGTTAATCTTCTTCCATCCAGTTTCCACATCGTCCTCGTCTGTGATACTGTTCTCCTTTATCTTCTGCTTCAGTCGCCCCTCGTACACAGCCTTTATAGTTTCATCCTTTATCGATTCTATGTTAAGTTTTTCTACTATCATAGGTAGTGATTTTCTCCTGAGCTGTGCGGTGAGTCGAATTTTCAATAGTATTATATATAAATATAATGTAAAAGCATTGACAACGCGCACATGATTTTAATAAATCATACAAACTTCGATAGTTTATGCTGATTTAATTATACGTATAATTAATTATAATTCTAAACTGACCTATTGTTATAATATTGTTTTCGTCAATGATTAGAACGTTGTTGTGTTCATGAAAATTATTGAAGCAGGAATGCTTCGATGTTTCTGCATTGCTCGGCAGGATCCAGCCGCAATACCCGCATTTTCCGTTCTTAAATTAATAATATAAAGAAAAGGGAGAGACCTTCAATAAGTACTTGCTTCAGTGGGTCAGGTAAATTCAAAGTACCATTTACTGAGGCATCTGGAAGTACATCAAGATACATACAGGGTGCGAGAAAAGTCTGGAAACGGTCAAATATCTCGAAAACAAAACGTTTCTGAGAAAAATGTTTCAGACAAAAATTTTTTGGTTTCGAGGGAGCTATAAGATGGTACCATTGGTCTGATCTTGGATGTTCGTTTAAAGCTGACGTGAACGACACCTTTAATTTCTTAAATGGAAACCCCTATTTTTCAATGCATATTCTTGTAGCTAATCTCGAGAGCTTTTCAAAACACTATAATAAAGTATTTTTTCGTTAAGAACTTTTGAAATTATGAGGCTTGAAAGTTCTAGTATTTTGACATAAAATACAAAATATCTTGTAAAACATTAAGTTTTTGGTAATGTTACCTTAATACTTTTATGCACAGAATAATGAGACGAATGAATTGATATGAAAAAAAAGCATAGTTTCTTTAAGAAAAATGTAATTTGCAACACGCATCTGCATACTTTTTCTTAAAAGCAACTGTCTTTTTTTCATACCAATTCATTCGTCTCATTATTCTGTGCATAAAAGTATTAAGGTAACATTACCGAAAACTTAATGTTTTACAAGATATTTTGTATTTTATGTCAAAATACTAGAACTTTCAAGCCTCATAATTTCAAAAGTTCTTAACGAAAAAATACTTTATTATAGTGTTTTGAAAAGCTCTCGAGATTAGCTACAAAAAAATGCATTGAAAAATAGGGGTTTCCATTTAAGAAATTAAAGGTGTCGTTCACGTCAGCTTTAAACGAACATCCAAGATCAGACCAATGGTACCATCTTATAGCTCCCTCAAAACCAAAAAATTTTTGTCTGAAACATTTTTCTCAGAAACGTTTTGTTTTCGAGATATTTGACCGTTTCCAGACTTTTCTCGCACCTATAATGATATACGAAGAGAAATAACAAGTAGTTGGGTATCGAACCATTTCAGAATCGACAGTTCTTTGACGCAAAATGGAATAAATTTCTTAAAAAATCATCTGAAGCGCCATCGGATAAGCGAACACTCAGAATCTCGTATGGGAACTAGATCTTATAATCTTGTAGATGCAATAATTGCTCAGCAACGTCAAAGCCCAACTTGAAGTTTTAAATAACTAACGAGCTTCAGACTATACTTGATGTATGTACTTTTGAGTGACGACAATTTTGGGGTTATAGATCGAAGTAAAACAGAAACAATAAAATACAATAAAAAATAGATTATATAAATATTAATATATAAATATATAAATTATGTAAACATTAAACATTAAATATTAAAAAAATAACATAACCTAATTAAATTTCTCTTATAAAAAGTAATTTAATTTCCAAAAAGGATTAAAATTAAAAAACTGGAATTAATTCTCTTAACTGATTATAACTACAATTTATAATAATCATAATATTTCTTACTATTTGAGATATTTTCTTGTTCATGTTGGTTCTCGTTCGATTCAATTCTCTTTATTCATGACATATGTATGTATACACGGATGACGGAATTGCGCAATTCCGCGCAGAAGAGGTCCACTAAAAAACCGCGGAAAATTGCTGAAAATCACGGAACGCTTGTGATTGGTCCAGGCTATCGTTCCGCGATTTTCTGCGTACGCCGTTCCGCTGCATGGGTTTGCACCCTCAGAGTCGGGTTAAAGTCAGGTTGGTTTATCTGTTTCCACCGGATTAGAGTTACACTAGGGTTGCAGCAAGGTTGAACGTAACCAACTGTACAAATCATCAGCTGTATACAACAGAATATTATTAAGATTATGTGACTAAGAGCATCATAAAATATCATGGATCTGAAAACGATAATGTTAATTTTACAAGCTACCAAGTAATATGCGGAAATTAATATTCAGAAATTATTTTTTATTCCAAGATCAGCGACGAAAATCAGCACAAAGGTTATATATCTCGCTGGCAACACTATAGTAACCCTAACTCGACTCTTGTCGTTTCCACCGAACCTCATTTGTACCTTACCTTAAAATTTTGTTGGGTAGGGTTCAGATTCAAGTTTGGTGTTTTCACCGTAAGAGCGCTCACCCCAATTTGACTCTGTCTGACCCGACTTCTGACTCGTTTCTAACCCTCGATGATACTTAATATACTTTCAATTTTATACATATAGATTGCACGTACAATAACACATCACATGAATCAACCAATGTTATAACATATATTTTACGCAATAAGCTCTAGTCTTAATAAACACCACATGATATAGCGTCGTTGCGATTAAAAGCGAGATCGCAAAAGGAATTGCTTAGCGTCAGTTTGTGACTTCCGCTCCGTTGAAAAATTTTAGGTTATGTTCAGCAGAGAAAGCAGATTAGTGATTATTCTTTTAGACCTTTGATAGATCCAGAAGAACGTATAATATATACTAATCAGGAACAATAATTACTAAACGCTCACTGAGCTGCTTTCTCTGCTGAACGCTATCATAATTTTTCAATACTCCAAAGCCTTGTAGCTTCAAATGGATCCTACTTTTAGGTTAGGTGGCTGTTCCGCATGCGCATTAGAAAATGCGTCAAGTAAGATCTTTTATACGACTTTTCGTGTAGTCGGAAAGACGTCTTTTAGACATCTTTTCGTCTAGTCGAAAAGATAACTATACAAAGACATCTTTTCGTCATCTTTTAATTTTATGTGCTGTCTGGGTTGCGTCATGTTATTTTAATCTTAATATTATTGTCCTCTCTTTGCTATTATGTATACATATATATTATCGATTAGCGTCTATAGGCGAACATTATACATATTGTACATATCAAACGCTATTCTGTTACAAATAAATGTTTAAATCGTACTCTCCCCCCGCCCCTCTTTGGAGAATTGGCCTCTGAAAATACCGATGTATTCTTCTCTGTACCCGGAACGTGATCGAGTCGACGACTGTCGGTAAGTATTCGGCAAAGTGAATCATTATTCTCTAAAGTATTCCTTGTTCTCAGCACTTTGTGACATTTAGTCTGCGCGATCGCGCGGAAGAACTTCATGCGCGTTTGTCTCATTCGCCAGTGAAAGTTGTTGTCGAATGTCATCTCGGTGATTCCGCGTTGTTCGCATATTGCACCATCGATTCAAGATGCGTCAACAGCATGTTGTCCCGAGTCCCAAAAGTGACGAACAGCCAAGCGAAAACCGCGAGAAGGTCTTTCGATATCGTTACCTTCTGCCAGCCGTTCAGCTCCTCCAGAAACGTTTCCTGCTCTGTATTCTGGAAAAAATCATATCGTATATACAAGCGCGATCGAGTAAAGAATCTGTTATACGTGTCTCTTCGCTGGCTGTTAAGGAGGTTCGTCCTATTAGTCGAAAGTCAACTTAGAGTCTTAATTTTTTATGATTTACATAAACACTTTACACAAATAATCCCAAAAGTTGAGCAATATTGACCGTATATTTTTTTGTAATATTATTCAGAAGTTGACCACTTTGAGCCTATCGCCTCATGAGAAATGGTCGCTCTGAGGTAAATGATCACTGATTTAGTACACACTGCTTAGCCAATTTAGGACTTGAAAAATTTGACAGATGAAACATCAAGAATTGCATAAAAACTTTAAAAATAGGATTTTACCGTGTGGATTTAGAGCTTTATTGTCACAAAGTTTACTTTTACCTCGTGGATCGAATTATAGTAATGACAGACGTTGCCATATTGGCAACGCAACAGCTAATGCGAACCCAACCTCACAAATAATCATCCACGACACGCAATCATCAATGTATTAATTATTTTAAGGTATTTCTTTCACGGAGGAGCGTATTTTGTAGGCGCTTAAGCAGGGACTCAGCAAACTCTTGTATATTGCATTACCTAAACTTATATAAAATCAAGTTATAATTGATTATTATGTTTAATTATAAGAAAAAAGTGAAAATATTACGTGTATTTAGAAATTTTTCATTTTTCGGTTACTGTCAGAACAATATGGCAACGCTGCGCTTCTCAGGGCGCCGATTGTAAAATGTGAAGTTGATAACAAATGTAAGTGTCAATGTAAGTGTCAATTTCATTAATTAAAGAATATTGTGACATTTTCTTTTTATCAAAGAGAGATTTTATAATAATAATGAGTGATAAGAAACATAAAGTGAGGAGTAATGTGGGCAAAAATAAGGGACAATTTGTGAAATATATTTCTGGATTATTTTTCTTTTTCAAAACATAATAAATAGTTTATAATAAACCGTACGTGATGAACTAAAGTGTGACATGAGCGCACAGCTTGCAGCGTTGCCAAATAATTCCTTGAAAATCGCCATTAAAAATATTCATCTATAAACCACATTTCAAGTCAACTTTTAACATAAAGAAAACATTTAACATTTTTAAGTATCGGCACTATCGAAAGTATAGAGTTTAGCGAATATATAGCGCAGTTAATATTTAATATCTTAAAATAATTGATAAACAAATTATTACATTGAAATGTGGAAAATAGACTTTTTCGATAACGTCACATATAAATATCGAATTTTCAAAGTCATAATTCTTCTTTATATGTTCGGTAATGTGGTTTAATTTTTTTCTGGCGTAAAGATATGCATTTTAACTTTCTCGTACCAAAAAATCAGTTAATTCTTAAGACTTTGGTGTCATATAGGTTTTTATAAAATATTTGTAATTTTTCTTTTACTTCATAATGTTGGATAATAAAGTATTTGACATCGATTCCCGAGTCATTGACGCTCTCATACTTCGGCATATATTTCTTAATATTTTATGCTCTAATAATTTACGAAGAATATAGCACATAACTAGCATCCACAATTCATTATACTAATATTGCATATAATTCGGGATCGCTGTATTGACATTTATTATTCAATCGCATTTTTGACTTCAGAATATTAGGCAAACCTCCTTAAGTCGTCACAATATTCTTACGTTCGACCACGTTTCGTTGATACCATGATAATGCAACAAAGCTAACTGATCGTCCACCTTTGACGATGCTTGATGGAGTCCGAAAGTTATCAGATAAAGCAGAACGGCGATCGCGGTTTTCGCATGATCCATATAAATCTCGCGCAAGTGATCCATATCAAGCCGCGCCAGATCGAATCTAAAACAGTTAATGTCTTCCCTGAAGTTAACGATATTTAAATGCGAATGTATAAATTATGTCGTCTTCCTTCTTAAATGTTGAACGTACTTATCGAAGATGGAGATGACGCAAAGAGCGACTAGGAAGGAGAATATATTCGCATACATTTCGGAGAAGACCGAATAATTCGACATGAATTCCATCGAAGTATTAAAAAAGACATGAATCTGCAACCACAAATCAGAGATGATATTCATCTTTTAAAATTGGTACCACAAAATGGTACTACCAATCTGCGGTAATTGAGGAAAAAAACGTTTACCATTATGAAATGCAAAAATGCCATCCCGCCCAAGAAACCTTGATAAACGAGACCTGTGCACTTCCAAAATTTCTGTGCCGTGATTGCCACCTTTATCAACGTGTACGTTCGTGTCTCTGCGGAATCGCAGCCTTCTCTACCGTTTGTCGCGCGTGTCGTATCATTTTCCAAAGCACGTCTCGATCCGCCAATTTTCACAGCGCTAAAGCCGCTCCTGCCTTGAATATAAATTGTATCCGTAGTCAATTCCGGAAGCGGCACAGCTTCCTCATATTTTGTGCGCGCATTTTCTTGAGCCTTCTTCAAGATCTCGGTGATGGGCACCTCGTCGTCTGCTTGAGTGGAAAATTATTAATTTACGTTATAGATTTTTATTTTTGCTCCGCGAACGTTTAAAATTTCCCTAATACGAATGTGACCTTTTAAAAATGCGTTAGAACATTTATTTCCCCTTTCGACTGAATGTTCCCAACTGTTTTAAAATTTAAATTCTCGATTAATCAATTGGAAGATTTTAAGTAGATTGCAATAGGAAAGGATCTTTTCGAACGGATTTTTATCAAATTTTTTTTTTTAGTTTGAAGCTATATCTTAATGAGACGTAAAGAATATTATTCTTTCTTTACCTCGGGAAACATTCCTTCTTCTTTTTCGTGATTTATCAGCGAGGTTATCTTCTCTGTCACTGTAGCGTTTCGCGGAAGATCCGGTATCTGCTCGATCGTGATCGTGATCTGCCGTGCGTGGCCGTGTCCCGAAGTTTCGTCTTTCGGTCCGTTTACTGCGCTTCCTCCTTTCCCCGAGAGACCTGGACGCGAATCTTTCTTCGCTCGTGCGAACGTCGGAATTACGCGCTTTTTCACGAGCCGAGTGTAACGAGTCGGCTTTGCGTGACTTATTATTGCTCTTGGCATCCGGTGACTCGGTCTCCGTGTCCTCAATGTTATCTTGTCTCCGAAGGAAACTCTAATTGTAAGATGTTGAATGGTGAACTAAATAATAATACATTTTTCTATTTATCTAAATAAATAAATAAATTCCCTGGTGCCTCTTGACCTGGGTTGATAAACTATAAATAGTTGACAAATAAAATGCCAACCATCATGGGATTTGCTAAATTAATTATTAATTAAAGTAATATAATGACGTTGCGTTGCTGTATTTCGACAGATGAATAAAATACGTATCGCCAGTGAATTAATCATTTATTTATTTTTAATTGAATATTAATTATATATGTATATAAATGTGTATGACTGTGCAAAATGATTGCAATTTGTAATTTATGATTACCATGTCTAATTAAGTGAAATTACCGTGTCAATTAAATTAATTAATTCATGCTAATTACACTAATAATGCTTTAAACTATACTTTCAGTTTTCTTTATAATTTTCGTTCCATAAACAATACTAACTGGTTTGATTTCTCGGCTATAGGGTCGGTTCGAATCTTCCGAGCTGCTCCATCGTTTCTGCACTTTCTGCGACGGCGTGTTACTGTGTTTCACGTAGCTGTCGTTCTCCACAGCGCGAACGGAAGTTCCATCCTCGCTGTCATTCTGCTGGAGCCGTTCACCGATCGCCGTAGATCTTCGTTCACGAGAACTTCGACTTCCGCGTGTCATTTTACGACGCTCGAATAAAGCATCAATCGTTCAGCTGTCCTCCCGTCGACTCGCAACAGTCGCAACCATCTCGCGATTAATTTCAAACGCATACGCAATAAGTCCTTATTTTCTTTTAAAGCATTTGCACAATGCGAAATTATTATCCGTTGTAAAAATGTTTCCGTTGAGCGTGTTTAACATTACAACTTACAACTTCGCAGCTGATCATCACAGGGCCGACTGATGTCGTCCAATTCGCCCAAGTCCAAGACCATTACGAGACGCCCATAGTAACGCTTTGTTGTGATTATAAAACTGTGTGGCGACCAGTTTAATCTATATTTATGTTTTGACTCATCCAAAGCAACAAATCAAGTGAGATATTCAGAAATAAGAATTTACATTTTAAAATGTAGACGATTTAATAACCATTTCTTGATTAGAAAACAATTAAGTTATTTAATTGAGAAATTATTATTCTCAGTATTGTATAAGAATGATTATTTCTCATGATTCTTTGGCATTCAAGATATCAAAATAAATAAGCAATTAATGCACTTCTTGAAATGTATCTGTTTTCTCAAATCGATGTCAATTTGTCGAAAATTTTATATAAACATTGTGTTTATAGATAAAAAATATATACATATTAGGGTGGTCCTTATTTTTCGACTTTTATTCTGCGGCACCCTCCAGAATGTTTCTAATTCGCAAAATAATAATCCCTACCAAAGCTCAGCTCGATAACGGAAAGCCGTGCAACCGGATTTTTAAACATTTGAGTTCTCTTGTATTAAATTGTTTATTCCATCAACATTGATTTTTAAAGCGTATTTTCCACAAAAATCGGCCTAGAGCACTTTTCTTTTTTTGCTTTTGTGCATCGTTTGAGACCTTATACGTCTCATTTAAACAATTAAGTAAATTGTTAATAACTAAAAAATAAAAATAAATAGTTATTGAATTTATTGTGCTTGAACAATTGGAAAAAATTATCTATAGGCTACAAAAGTTATAATAGTATGTTTAGAGTCAAAAGAAGAACAAAAATTAAAAGATTACTCTATTACTCTATATAAAATTATCAGTTGTAAAACTTTAAACGCGTTTTTCTCGAAACTACAATTTTGTAGCTGGGCGCTCGCGTATCTCGGCCAATTTTTATCCGAATGACTTGAAATTTGGATAGAATGTTTATAATAGTTTTTGAAAAACAATTAAAAAAGTGAAAAAATTTTCGGTTGATGTTCAAACTTTTTTCTTAAAACTGCGCCATTTTGTTAATATTTCAAAAAATCCGTACGAGAATTGAGAATTGATGATATGTTAATTTATAAAATAATTTCTTGTCTCGTATTTTCTTTCTTATTAACGTATTTCTGCTAATTTCGTCAAATTGTGTTCTCGTTGTAAGACTGAAATAATAAAAGATATCAGAGTGTAAATATTTAATTAACCAAGTTTTAATACACAGTAACTATTTTTACAAATATGTTACAACCAGATTGACTAATTGACTATGCCATGCCAATACTATTCTAGTTAGTAATATTGCAGTCAGTAATGTAAACAGCTACATATTTAAAAAATATACATATTAAAAAATGTTATATAAAAAATAACGTTTAGACATTGTTTGTTATCTCGCGGTAAGCGTTCTTTCACGTCTTGACGATTTTCTTAAACAATTTCGCAATTCCATTATCGAGAATATATAAACGAAATATATCAGCAAGAAAAATATATAGATTGAAATATTTTTATTTTCAGAGATATAGAACATTTTTAACAACATATATTTAAGAAATTTCTATTGAGTTATTTATACTGAATAGTATGTAATTTTCACAAAATCTGTACAATATACATAAAACCTTTACAAAAATTGATTTTTATTTAGTATTAAATAAAACTTGTATTTTATGACAAAAGCATCTAAGAGTAATTATACTAAAATAATCCCTTATATTGTAAAAATAATAATTTACATCCAGTTTTATTTAGTTTTAATTTAAGCTATATCAATAAGTCTTCACAGGATTTCTAAATCACAATGCCGTATTTCTGGATGATTTTTCTGAAAATGAGAATAGATGAACAAACTATATTATTAATAATTTTAAATTACTATAAATTTATATATCTATATATTGTGCTACATATTATTACATAAAACGTATATTTGTATACCTTTAGTTTTAATTCTATTCTATCAATTTCCCCACCGAGCATATCTACGATATTTTCGCCGTGTTTCAATAAAAATGCCTCCAATTCATCAATATTTTGCATGCTTTTTACTTCCTATAAAAATATAATATAAATGACGTTTGTTGATATATTATCATACAACTTTCAATAAAAAATATAAAATCTATACCTCCAGCATTGCAATAAGGTCATGTTTATCTAAGTAAGATCTCGTGAGTTCTCGCCCATCAAAATCCAGTTCGGCTTTATATCTCACCAAATTATTACCCATATCAATGCCTTTCACGTCATGAATTGCACGAACCTGAAACGTACAAAAAATTTTAACATAAAAACCAATATTTAAAAAATTGATTAAATATTGCATAGTCGATTTCAGCGTTACCATTATATCCGCTTCTAATTCAGCATTAATTTTATCAAGATTCTCTTGCGATATACTCCTTCCTACAAGCGCAGCAACGTTCGAGTAGATTATAAAAGATGCCACTCCACCGAGCAGACCGCCAACCAGAAGCGAACCGATAGCGTCAAACATCGGATTTTCTAAATATGAGGTCAAGCCCATACATCCAGCTGCGACAATGACTCCAAGTACCTGAGAATGATACGAAAATCTCTCCGAATGCAAGATATTTGGAAAAAAAAAATAAGAATAACGACTTACAGCTGCAAAGTCTTCCATGAGTACGACGTTCACAGACGGATCCTGTCCTTCCAGGACAAACTGTTTAAGACTTTCTTTCTTTTCCTCCGCGCCTTTCTTTATGGAGTGTAATGCCATCATTAAAGTAGCTCCTTCAGATAGCAGAGATCCACCCAGGACAAAGTACGCCCAAAAGAGAGAATCTAATGGCGCGGGAAAAAGAAGACCATGAATTCCGTGATAGATGGAAAGACCCGTACCAACACAAAAGATTCCCACGCCCGATATCAATGAGGAAACGTACTTCATATTCGTATAACCATACGGATGATCAGGATTGGGATTCTGCAAAATAATTGGCATAAAACAAATTAAGCTCGGAAGATCCCGAAATTCTTCGCGTGAATAATTTATTTATACCTGCACCGATTTATGAATACCGTACGCTAGAATCAACTGATTGCAGGTATCCGCTGCAGAATGTACACACTCGGAAAACATACTATGTGAGCCGGTATATAACCAAGCAATTAACTTGCACAAGAAATTACTGGCATTTCTGGAAAAAAAAAATTAATCGAGGAAATTTACATAATTACATGCATACGTATAAATTCAGTGCATACATGGCAATCGCAGTCAATACCACTTTGCCAGATCTTCCAAAAAGACCTTCCTTCTGAATTATCTCTGTCTTGCTGCCAATTTCCCGTCTGTAATCTCTCAATCTTCGCTTGACCGTAAAAACATCTACGATGAAAAGCTTGTGTTTCAATCTTTGTACCAATTTATTATTCTAAGAGAATATTCCTATCAGATTATCAGGATATATATAAATAATCCTGTAAGATGGACAAACAATCTCTAAGCACAGATATTCTGTCTTGAGCAGATATTCTTTTTTATAGGGACCACTTTGAATTAAACAAACAGAAGAAAATAAGAGGATATACATATTTACTTTGCTGATAGATCTTCCGCTCAACTTCCTTCTTCAGAAGTTCCTTCAACAAAGCCTCTCTGGATCCCCAGACTTCTAAAGCTCTATAAAAAGGCAGAACTATAAAATATTTTCAAAATCTTCTCAATATAAGAGAGTATATAGAAATTTATTTTAAAAATCGGTTCTATTACTTAGCCTCGACATCTTTCCTCCAATACACTGTAATAGGCGGTTCAAGTTCATACGGAGAACGTCTTTTTGTTTTTGGCAAAGTCTCCAGATCGGAAGGCTTTAATAAAAAATCTGCCATAGCCCTCACGGGTGTAATAAAGTTACGTTCCAAAGAAGATGTCGACTTGTCGACTCTGACTTTCTTTTTCGCTACAAATCAGAAGATTAGTATTTAGAATTTAAATCAGTGTTTTGTTTTGTGGTACCTTTTTTCGACACGTCATCTTTTGATGGTTCTTTGGATCCCGCAGGCTGCTTCTCAACAAGCTTCACTGTCTGTCCCCTTCCCTTCTTTTTTTCATCAGAAATAACTGGCTCTATGTCTAATACTCTCTCTTTTAATTTGCCTAGTTTCTCTTCATTTAATTCTATTATTCTCTGCTGTACCTCCTCAGCTAGTTTTACTTCAGACTTATCTTTATTAGATTTTGCATCGTTGGATGAAAATCTTGTCGCGCAAGTCCACCTGCAATCCCCATGCCTGCCTATCTTTTTATTAGCAAGGATGTTTTGAGAATTTGAAAACGTATGTACTTTGTATCGTGTACCATACTTGGGCACTATTAAAATACTGGCGTGCCTTTTAATCGATCCAATGTGCAATATGCACAATTGATCGACATGGTAACGGCATGTTATGTTACGAATATAGTTGACAAGATTATGGGGCCGATGTAACATCCTTATTTTCACCCCTTTCCTTAGACACACATCACTTAACCTATAAAGAAGTAAATCGATTTAAAACATATCACCCTTAAAAATAAATTCTTAATAATTATATAGAATGAAAAAAACAGTGTAATGATACTATCTTCAGGAATTATTTGGATCATAATATAATAAGAATGTATACGAGATAACAAAAACATTCACCTTTCCTGCCTGTCAATCGCTCACTACAGTCACTTGAGTCACTACAATGAGCACATTGTCACTATTGTTAGACAACTACCAAGTACCAACAACTTAAGATATTATGCTATTATAGTTCAACAATAGACTAGTTACAATTAATCTGCCCTAAAACTAAATATATAACGATTTTAAATGACAGAACGACGATCGACGAATTGTCAATAATTAAAAATGCCAAATGGTACAATCGTAGACAAAAGTGATCGAAATTCAAACACATTCAAAACTCCGGAATATCTTTGTTTAAAATTCATCGAAAGACTTGAAAATGTATCAGATAGTAGCCAGAGACAAAAATGATCATCTGGAAAAGTATAAACTATTTTTTATTGCTAAGCTAAGCCATTTTTGGCTGAATTTGCGAATATTCTATTTTTCTTTGACTTTTGGAAGTGAAAATGCCCTGCATGTAACTTTGAAAAAAAAAATGAAAAAAAATAAGTTGGCAAACCTCGCGTAAACCAACCTAACCTAACAACCTAACCATTCACGGCAGGAGAGTGCCAAAGATGGCGGGCTGTGCTCTGACGTGGATGAGCACAGTCCTGGGTTTATTTGGAAGAAATAGATAATTAGAGTGTAAAAGTGGAAAGATTGTTAGTGAAAATCACATATTTTGGTTTAGAACTATTGTGCCAAGTGCCCCAGTTGGTTAAGGCACCGTAATTAGTCCTCACCCGAGGGCGACTGAAACCCCCCCCCCCCCCATTCACGGCATATTCAAGTGCAGCCGTCAATTAATTTGCGTTCGGAGTAGCCCCGGTGGAGCAGCGACAACGGCCAATCGTCGATCAAAAACACATAGGCCGCGTTCAGCAGACCAAGCTGCTGAGTAGCAGTCGAATGTGATTGGCTCTTACTTTTAGAACCAACCACGCAACGGAGAGTGTTGATAAGACGAACTCAACAGTTGTGTCTGCTGAACGCGGCCATATGCTTCAACCAGAGCGGGGTTATTGAACTGTTTCGTAGAGATACATATTTAAAGATCGGGATATTCTTTATTCTTACCTTATCATAGTTTACAGTTTATATAGTATAAATATTATTTCTACACGATTAGCGCCATATGCAGTACATATTTTGATTGATATATAAATCAGAGACAATACTTGAAATAAAATCCGATGTACACACGTAAATAGAAGAATTTTTTTCGATAGTATTGAAGATAATTCTATTTATCAGATCCGCATCTGGATGTTTCAAGACACCGTCGGCTCTGTGACAGAACCATTTTGCGCTACTTTATGCAACACATTGGCCTGTGTAGAGGATGCTATTAATTCAGTCACGGTTGATACGGTTGTGCTCTTGGATGGCACGTGAAAAAAATATAGCATGAATCCAGCTGCCAACAACAGATGCATACCCAGAATTACAGCAACATATATAATTCTATGTCTCCCTGTAAAATTAATTATATTTCTATTTATTTTACTTGATACGTTTCCCACTTGCTAGACTAACTTATCTGACGAGTCAGATTGTTCTCTGTGTATTTTAAAAACAGCACGTCTCTTTACCTGCGATTACCGGTAACAATGATCGTAGTAAAACTCCTCCAGATAAAAATGTCACTAGTATGACTAGACTCCATTGTAACCAGCCAATTTGAATTACCCACAGGAAAGCTACTGGAACGTAAATGCTTAAGGAATATCCATACAGACACAAAAGTTCCAAGAGTCCTGGGACGGCGTAAGACTGAAAAACAAAGATTAAATGATATAGTGACAATGAATATTCTTGCTAAAGCAAAGTACTTGATAGCTAATGCTTGATACCTCGATCAATTCCTCCTCATTGTTCCTCGAACTGTTGGTCCACTTTAACACACCCCACAGGGCTAGCGGTAGAAGCCAAGCATATAAAAATATAAAAGTAGCTGCGTATGACACAACATGGAAGTCGTATCTCCAGTGATACTTGGTAGAACTAGCGGTCTGCAAATAGTTGGCCACGTTCTCGCTAATCGCGATAGAGAACACCAGAGTCACGCATATCCAGAAGGGTCCGTACAGGTCTGGATTTGGCCTTATGTGCGTTATAAGATAATTATCGCTACCGTGCGGTATCATGGATCGTTTGAGCCTTTCCAAGACATCGTTTGTATTGACGTTAAAGAACTTTTGGTAATACTCGATTGTCCAAAAGTTGGGTTGGGCAGTACCTAGGAAACACCATCATTTAAAATCGCCATAATACTTGCCTATCGACAGGAAACGGAACAGAAAAGCTCTTTAATAAGCTATAATTAAAAACCTTCGGTTTTATTGGGCATTCCTTGTAAATCTTCTATAATGCCGACACCCATCGAGTCATTTGGGAGGTTATTGAAGGGCTGGTGAGTCGAAGCCCCGGTACCCAGCTGTCCCTCCGAGTTGCCGGCATGACTTATCGATGGGAAATCGTGGAAGGATATAAATTGCGCGTCCGTGTCTTTTGATTGACCACCGTCCATGATTCAGTTATTCTTTATCTCCAGTTTGACAAGTGATGTTGTACATCGCAGGAAACAAACATACATAACATACATACATAGGCCATGTTCCGTAACGCGCATATGCGCTCATTTTCTATAGTAAACGTTACGTATACTATAGATAAATGCGCGAATATGCGCGTTACGGAACGTGGCCATACCAGAGACCAGAGATCTCTGGCAGGACGCTCATTGGATATCGCGTCGCGTGCGATGTAATCGCATTGGTCGATCGAGGCTATGGACATAGTATAAGTAAGAACAGTAGGTTCACTTCCCCTAAAAGGTGCGATAAAAATTAATATATCTACGAATAGCATATTTATTTATGTATTAATGTGTTAATATATTTATGTATTTATGTGTATTTAACGTATTTATGTATTTGTTATAATGAATACGTACCTTTCTGGATCTTTCGGAAATCAGAATAGTTTCCTTTGATCCCACAATCTTTAAATACATATCGGTAACCACTTTTATTACTCATTATTATGATTTTATTTTTAAAAAATTTTTAAATAAATACAAATACAATACGCGCCGATACATAAAATACAGTAATAAAAATATGCTATTTGAATATTATGTAATAAGATGATAAATAAATAAATACATAAAAAAATTAATACATTAATACATAAATAAAATAAGTGAAATATACATGAATAAAATGTGTTGTGACATTTTTGCTTCGAATATTTAATTAATATATATTTCTTTATATTTTTTTTTACATCTTATACAATTATCAAACGGTTTCTAGTAAGCGGTTGAAATAAAACACACGCTCGCGCAATCAACATCCATGACGGACGTTTGCCACGAAGAACAAAGGCTTCGACATGAAGTGAACCGCCTGTTCTTACTTATACTGTGCCATGGACGCGGTCTCGTGGGCTCGTGAGTCTCGTGAAACGGAGATAGAGGAAGTACACACAAAAAAGAGGAGCCACGTCCGTGAGTGCTCAGGCGCTAAGCGGCCCTCCGATCTTTTAATTTGCAACTGTTTTAAAAATCGTGAATCTGGTTGCATGGCATAATATGATGTTGTACATATATAATTTTCCTAATTTTATACGTGTCGAAAGCTTTGAATGGGTTTATTTGTAATTAAAAGCAGGTAAAATCCTCATGTCTGTTTATTTATGGTAGATAGGAATTAAGACCCGTTTAATTTTTTAATATTTTATATTTCAATTTAAACTTATATATAATCGATCGAAGTTGTAAATGCTATCGACGTCTGATCGACGTCGATCTGATTTGCTATTTCGATCTGGGAAAGCTGTAGACGCCATCGACGTCTGATCGATGTCGATCCGATTTACCATTTCCCCTTGGGGATCCAGGACAGTGACAAGACCGGCGAAGAAGTGTCTGGTTGATTTATTTCACAGCCCTACTGCAATATAGGGGCGCGTTACATCAACGCAACACACATATCATTTACAATCATACGAAATAATCTCCACGACGTTGTACATAATGCGTGATCGCGCGGTATTAGTACTTTATGATACAATAGAATATTAGATTATTAATCGCACATAATTCATTAGTATCTTGCTCGTTTACCAATGTGACAAAAGGCAACATTCATTTTGTAGTTGTTATCGTTAATGTTATTATCGTCGGTGTATTTGATACATATGTACCATGACAATAGTAATTCACTCGCCGTTGCGGTGGAAATCGCGTGATCGCAAGACAATTTGTGTCGTCGGTATGCCGATGAATATAATACGTGCTGCTTGAAGCAGCGACTCTGAGTCTGGGAGCTACTGGAAAAGAAATTGTAACAAGCCTCGACATGAAATTGGCGACCGAGAAAATTCTTCCCTCGCCGATAACGCGGCCACGAATATTGACACTTCGCGAGGAGAGAACTCGACTCAGGCTCGGCTCAGAAACTAATTCTTTGAAAATTGCGTCCTTCTTTTTCCCTTTTTTTTTCCTTTTCGCGAACTGATAACCACTCGGGGTGCTCGACGGTGCGGAGGCTGTAACGGTGTATACGCTAGTGCTCACAACGACGTTGGTCCGACGTGTTTACGAGATGGTTATATTGCAGTCACAGATTGCGAATAGGCAGGAACGATAATTAATTATTAAGAAATCTATAACGGTCTAATACCGAGTTGCCGATTCCAATTCTTTGTCTCCCTGTTCCATTAAAATGCTGTCAACGTTACACACGCTGCTTTCTCTTCCCGCTCCCCCTTTTTTTTATGATACCCCCAATAATACATTTATAGTAGCGCGTGCTCGAAATGTAAATAACGCCGTCGTTTATTTACAATGGCTGCATTCCTTTTGATGCTTTCAGCGCTGTAAGCATTATTCTATCTCCGTTGCACATGCTTTCAGCGCTGAAAGCGTCAAAAGGAATACAGCCAATATAATATTACGCCCCGCCGGGCGTCGTTATTATAATACACGGTAATTGTTTCGTTCGCCACTGATCTGACGACGGTGATCGCCTGATGTGTGGTCGTATATGAAACCGTCGCGTTAACATATTACATATACACATATTAAGACCATACCCTGGTTTTTAATCAATTGTTACAATTATACGTATATAACAGTGCCTGCAAACGATGTGCTTGTTTTATTACAATATTATATCGTCCCCGCTGTACGCTTGTACGCAATCCGCAGGTATACAGCGAATTGATGTCGCGTAAAGCAAGTCCTTTACCAGCAAATTATCTATATATTTAGGGGCATATATGTACCACTAAACTCCTTCTATTACAGTAAGTTCAGATTGATTATTATCAGTCGCAGTGCTTAGTTATAATTACGTACTCTGATTTATATAATAAACGTATTGAACTCGAAACGCGAAACTTCGCGATAATAAAAAGGTAAACGGCGTGCCTGCGCTGTAGTTAGGATCTCAATTGATGCGCAGTCTTGCGTTAAACTTGTAATATAAAATGCAATTTGACGAAATACAGCAGAAACTGTAAAAAATTAATCGTGAAACGTTCCATTATTAGATTATTCATTCCCAGTTGTTCTAGGATGTATGCTATTTCAGGGAAAAAAAAACATCTAATTAAGTATTGAATGGCGAAATTAAATGTAAATCGGTGGAAACTTTCATTTTTACCGCGTGCAAATATCACACGCGTGTGTCCGAGGCTCGGAGAAAGACGTTTAGAGATTTTACAAAATTTTATCAAGTACTGGGAACTTTCTCTGCTATTGCTCTTTGGCTGCTACACAGTTATAACGTTCGATTTGTTT